>VOQJ01034006.1:13289-26593 GCA_015052665.1 Apistogramma diplotaenia | reverse complement strand
ATATATAATCTCAGAACATACTGATCCATTTTTTCTTCTGTGAATTAGAGTGCAAGAGACAAAAAGCACTCAGTGCTTAGAGTGCAGATGAAACTTCGTAGCTATAAAGACCCCCCACGTGTGCCGCCTTTGTTGAAATTAACACAGCAGGTGAATCTTTTTTATCTCTGTTCATTATGCGGCTTCAGACAAATTGGAGATAAATCTAGTTAGCCCTCAAAGCTTCCTCAGAACTAGTTCTCGTGGTACCCAAAGCAAGTATGAAACCCAGATGAGTGCTTTTCCTGTTAAGAGTTTTTCTCCTATATGCAATTACGCAATAATTTTTGACTAAAAGATCTGGAAATTATTCCTCTCGGACACATACAGGAGAACAGAATAACATTTTTCCTTCTATAAAATGTTTATTAATCATATAATTCACATCCATATCTAATTGCTTTTTTGTATCGAGCTGAAGTTCCAATTACCAGTATGGGGATTAGATGCTAAATATTAATGAACAAATGGCGTATTGTTCCTCTGCTCTCAGAGCAGTTTGATTATGAGGTTAGCATTGTCACGGTTAGTTAGCGCACAGTGGCATTAGTGGCTTAATGTTCTCGCTTTTTGTTTTTACAGCAACTGTTAAAAATGAGGGAAGACTTGAAACAGCGGGAGGCCGAGCTGGAGAAGAGTTTGGAGGACAAACAGCAGCTGAAGAGCCAAGTTCAGAACTTGAAGGAAGGTCTCCAGAACCTGCAAAACACACACGTGCTGCAGGTCAGTGCGACACAAACGCAGGTTTTTCCTCAGAGCAATGTGAGCGTTTACGTGGCGTGTTTCATAGGAGAGCTGAGTTTTTTTTGTTTGTTATAGCACTTATTATTCTGCACTTTAATAGGAAAGAAATTAGTTCAAGGCCTTCAAGATGTTTCAGTGCGCAAAATGAATTAAAGGTGCCGATCTTAAACAAAGGGGGAGGAATATGAGTGTTGCAATAAATAGTTTGGGGTTGAGAAAATCATTACAAATTTTGGTTTGTATATTAGTTATTATTACAAATATTAGGAGCCGGTAAGAAAAAAAAACACCAGATGCGTTTCAGCATAATGGTTTTTCATGTGATCAAGTGTAGAAAGGAGGTCGACTGCAGGGAGATTTCATTTTCCTCTCTGGAGCTTTTATCCTTTTTTAAGCTACTCTATAATCAACACTTTAATTTGTAATTTTACTCCGACAGAAACAACATATTGCAGCTTTTATGTTTTAAGTAGCTCAATAAAATGACCTTTAATGATTCTCTGTTTCATAGTAACGGATCCCTTCGTGTCCGTTTTTGCACGTGTATTAAAGAAACAAATTGATATCTTTTACAGCTGGTAAATTATAGCAGCGTTCCATCTTTTGCTGCTTATTGTTTTCGATGTTGTTCCAGTTTCAGCTGTTTTCAGCTCTGATCCCGTCATCTGTTGACTGAAAATCAGAATAGGAAGCATGACTGGCATTTCTAATTGCAAAAATGTATCTAGTGGGTTTCACTTTGCTATTTTGTTTATTCGTTTGAACCATTTCTGCTTGTCCTTCAGCTGTGCTGCCTCTATCAAAGGTTAACAAATATATGCAATTAAACTTGACCGAGATCACATCCTGGTGTTCAGTTAGCCCTTCCTCACAAATGTTTATATTGTGAAAACGTAGGCCTTCACGAGTAACATAAATATATACAGGCGTGATCAAAAACATCCGTGCCACTTTGAAGGTCATCATCTTGTACACCTCTGAACCGCTTTCAACGTGAATGCTATTTTTAGAACTCACAGGAAGTCCTTTTATGTCTCATTGCACTCCAGAGGGTCAAAATGGGAATCTTTCAGCTTGATTTTGAAGTCGCAGGGAGGAAAATCTGACGATCCGATGCTCCAGGTTTATGCAAACAGCAAACTCCTCCATTTACAGTCTGAGCCAGCACACAGTGGCACTTCCAGTTGTTACAGCTGAAATGTATCTGTCAAATGCCTCAGGACAGTACAGTAGAAGGAAGTCCACATTAACAGTCTTAGCCTGGGGAGCCAATTCACGAGGCACAACCCAGTGGGGGGAAGTGAGGTTTGTCTGAGTCACTTCTCACCTGAAGCTCTGCCTTCAGCCTTGGGAAGTTGGGAGTCCATTGTGAATTCACACTGTGTTACACGTTGAGTGATCAGAACAGGAGTTACAGAGACCGATCTATAAAACATGCTGTCTGGACATTCTCAAGAAGATGACCTTCAGTGTAGCATCAGCCAAATTTAAATTGAGCAAGGCTTTTGCTTTTTATGGACCTCGAATGTGTTTAATCTGGACATGCAGAAGATCAGGCGCCTAACCCAGTGTTTCCTTGGTCAGCTAAGGGGGGGGGGGGGCTTTGAGTGGGGTTTTTGTTGTGTTTTTGAGGCCATCATTGCACGTGCATCCGATCACGATCCTCTCCAGTCAGGTACATTACATCAGTGTCCACAGGACTATCAGTCATTATTGTTACATCATTGCCATGAAATGACACATGGTTATGCTGCCTCACTATACTGTGCTGAGTATTTTTGAAGCCCTTGTCATTATTGACATAACATATCCAGGTGTAAACAGGGTATAAAAAAAAACAAAAAAAACCTCTGCAGAACATCCATGCCAGCAAGAAGATATCTGCCAAAATAAATAGTTTGGCAGGTTGTAACCAGTTTGTTTAACAGTAAGGCAGCATCTCACTGTGCCCTCGCCTGCACCACATAATGCCGTCTACTAGAGTTTTTTTCTGCTCTGTGAGGCGGGCTGTACTAACCCATCTGAACTGTGTGTTCTCACAGCAACCGCATGAAAAAATGCCACAGAAATTAATTCACTTTTTTTTTTTTTTTAAAACTAGAAACACATTGAGCACAGTCGACCGCAATCAAATGGTTTCCTGACTTTTTTTGGAGCTGAGATTTTATGTCACACCGACCACCAGCCTCCCAGTCGTGTGTTCCCGCCTGAACATTTTGTCCTCTTTGTGATGCGTTGCACAGGCATCACACAAAGCAGTCATTTTTGGGAGAACTCACCGAGAGCCTGTAACTAACAGACCACAGTGATATCAGAGTGCGGTCACCAGATTGGGAGATATTACCTGCAAGATGTGAAACCGACCAATGCTGCAGCTCTGCTCATTTACAGTACTGTGCAAAAGTCTTTTTGAGCCAACATATATTATTGCAAACATATATTGCAATATAGTACATAAGGCAAAAACAGAGTTGGTACAATTTAAATCACCTTGCTAGTGCAGAAATCCTGTTTTTATGCCTGTCAGACTGTTGAGAGAATAAATAATGCGGTTTTTGTGACAGGCTGCTAGTAATAAAGTGCCTAAATATACAATTTAAAATTAGTTCTTTGCTAAGTTGTCTGTGTGTATATATATTTTTTGAGTAAAACAAGATGATTGACATAAATCGACTATTTTTGGGCAGTGAAGGAGCCTCTCTAACGTACAAAGACGAGTTATTCCATAGCTGAGGAGCAGCGATAGAGAGAGCCCCGTCCCCTCTGAGCTTCCTCCTGCACCTCAGTACTTCCAGGAGCAGCTGGTCTGCTGACCTGAGAGGCTGACGAGGTGTGCAGGGGTGAAGAAGCTCAGAGAGATGAGGCGGGTCAAGACTGTGCAGATTTTAAAAAAATCTTTTGTGCCATTTTTTTGGTTCGAGTCCACTTTTAAAAGGCTTTTTTTTATCTTTTTGTTCCCAAAGTCTGAGTAATGGTAGTAAATGGTCTTCTGAATATTGATCATAATAAAAGTATGTTTTTGCCACAATCGACCAACCCTGCCCGTCCCAAAAACACATTAGTTAAATGTGCTTCTTATGTTTTTTTTCTTCCATTTAATATTGATTCATGTCAAGCTGTATTACCACACTCTTCCACTGATAAACACATAATCCTCAATCTTATAAACCATTTCTGTTTTCATGGGTCATTTTTCTGCGCTGGCTGTGTCATGTTTGCTAATGTTTCAGGTGTTGTCCCATGCGGCGAGCGCTGAAGTGCTTATGTTTGTTAATGTTCCTTCTGGCTCGGTGTAATGAGAGAAATGTCTGTCATTAAAATGAGCCTCAGGTTAAATCGCCTATTAAATTGGATGATAATACAAACGAAAGGCTCTCAAACGACGTGGGGAGCCGCTGCATGTGTTGTGTGTTAGCTCGGAGATAACAGGTTTCATGCAACGCGGAGCTGAATTAGCCGTTTGTTAACGGATCTCTTCTTCTTCAGATCAGCTGGAATGACAGAGTTGTCAATAGCTTGTTAAGGGTGATGGGTTTGATTAGAAATATGTCCCACCGCAACTGTGAGCCCTGGGAAATATGCTAATTAAATTCTTGCATATGGGCAAACATGAATCATGAAAGACAGTCTCATTAAAGGGAGAAAGAGAAATCAATTTTGGGGTGTGGGTTTCTCAGAAGATTACCAGACGTCGTGGGATGATTTGTCATGCTGAGGACATCTCGTCGTGCCATCAGTTCTTCTCCACTGGTTCAGTCACTGTCCCCACTGTCACCGAGCTGTCGCCACACATCACATCACCGACACAAGTGTAGGTCATTGAAGCCATTAACCTTATTAATACGATCACAGCAAACATCTTTATCATTTTTTCTTCTTATGTGTTTTACTGCCGCTAAGAGTTTTCAACTCTTGTTATTGTGCAGATGGTTTCTTTTATGAATAAAGGGGGGATTTCACGCACTTACTGTTGTAAGTTAGCACTTGTGAGACACATTGAAAAATGATCCAAGCAGAACATTCAGACTTTCAGTCCCTAATATGAGCAAAGCACTTCCTGCTATGCAACTCAATAGTGTATTTTAATTGTACGCTCACAGCTTGGTAAATCTAAACCACCATCACCCCCCACAATTATTCCTTTATAATAAAAAGCATAACTTGATGAGGACAGGAGCGTAGAACCAGTTCCAGGTGAGAACTGGCACCAAATGGTAACATGGTAACTATATGCCTCTGAGCTTGGCAGGGTTTTCTGATGGTGACGTCAAACTGGAGCTTTTTTAAACACTCATTTTCCCCCCGCTGTGTTGGGGAACAGAGCCAGTACAACAGCTGAATGCCTGAAACATGTTAATTTTGTTTGTTTGTTCCACACAGAAAATTGATTACAAATCAGTAAAGAAACTGATAAAGCAATTGACCTATATGTAGAATCCATAACGGAAGTTGGAATTGGTAAAATCTTACATCTATTTCTAGCCACAACGGACATTATGTGCAGTAACTGCTTTTCACATGTTAAAGGTGTTGGTGTGCTAGATTGGCTCTGTTTGTTTGATAGTCCAACAGCATCAGATACTCCGTATTTTTAATTTTCATGCTCTTAATAATCATTACGCAGCCCTTTGGTTCATTCTCTGTTTTGAAACGGTCTGTTTCAGCTCCATTTCCCCTTTGTTTAAGTCAGCTTTATTCTGATTGGCTGCCCTTCATAAACAGGTGGCATGAGCTCAGGTGCACAGGCACATGGAGCTTGCCGTGCTCACATCCAGAGCTGTGGGCTTTAGATGACCATATTTGAGATATCCAGTCTGAAATCATAGAAATTTAAACATCCATTTAGAACCGTCTGAGCCTTTATACAAATATGACAAGCTAAAGAAGAGCATAATAGTTCAAATGAATAAAGCACTATAACAGCTGTCTAAGAAAAAACTTCTGCCAGTCTTTCTTAAACACCTTTGAGTGGTCGATAAGACCAGAAAAGCGCCTTGTAAGTGCAGTCAGTTACCAATTATCCCACTATTTGGAGTTTACACCTGCGTCTGATGCTCTTGTGAGTAGTTACACTTTGGAGGACTAGCTCATTTTGATAAGAATAAGAACAGCCTTCCATACTTATACCTGAAGTTGTGCTATTCTTCATTTGTTTAATTGAATTTTGTGCCACATTAATAAATTAATCATTTGGTTTAAATTCAATTATGTATAAAATGTCCAGGAGGCTGTCCAGAGATCAAGGTGAAGTCTTCAAACTTCTTATGCTCTTCAACCACGAATCACAAAAATCCTCAATGCATTTCAATATAAATATTGCATATATGTAAAGGAATGCATTAAATCCTTATGTCTGCTTTATTGCCGGCTTTAAGAGCTATTCGTTTAGCAGGTCTGCTGTAGCTGACTTTGTTGTCGGTCTAACGTATCATTAGAGCTGTTTTGTATTCCAGAGAAATCAGGACGCACGCTGTTACATATTTAATAGTTGACTTGTTTGTGCCAGTTTTAACTCAGAAAGAGTTAATTACATCCATATGGAGTTCACTGTCTCTGCTTTCCTTTTTTCTTCACAATCAGCTCGTTTCTGGACATAATTCTAAAAATAAACAACTTTAGGACCTCCCTCCCCCCTGTCTGCATACATTAGTGCCTGGCTTGTTTCTCACTGTGTTATTCCTCATATGTTTCTAATGTGCCACAGCTGGAGATGTCGAAGCAAGACGACAGAGGAAGCGAGGAGAGCGCTAATCAAAGCAGCGTAAGTGGTGAAAAACGCTCAGCCCTCCTCAGTCCTCCACATATTGTTTTTCTGTCCTCATTCTCCGTTTCTTGTTCTTCTTCTCTTCCTCCTCCTGACTTTCCCCTCTCTCCTCTCCTCTCCTCTCCTCTCCTCTCCTCTCCCAGAGACATGACAGATCATTACAGGCCAAAGCAGTTCGCTGCAACTGCGTTTGTCATTTAATAAATCACCCAGACACAACTGGGCTAGGAAATAAAGGAGTCATAAAGTCAGAACGGCTCGCACATGTGCATATGTCTGCACACCCACACACAGACACACACTTACAGGGTGTTATGGATGAATTAAAAACACAAAAAAAAACACGGGCCACCAGGCATCCCACACTAGAAGTGGAAATTGTACGCACCGTACTATGTAGAACAACAAACAAGTCTTCTGCCTTTTTCCTGCCACCTGTCAGAGATCTGAAACGAGCAGCTTGATCATTCGCCTTCCAAGTCTCTTCCCCTCTCCCTCTACTTGTTCTTTCTAAACTCGTCTCCTCTCCTCTGTCATTGTGTATGTGCGATACATGCTTCCCTCTATTAGAAATATAGCTGCTGGCTGAATATCCTCTCCCGCCTCATTATCCCCTTCCTCATTCATTATCCCCGTTTTCATTGTCTCTCTGGATTGACGTGTTGCTGGTGAAACTTTCTGGTGTGCTCATCGCACTTATTTGTGTATGATTCTTTTTATTGTGCCCCATGCATCAGCCTGAATTTGAATTTGTTTACATTACGCCAGGCAACTCAGTCGCAGTGCCAGCGGCTGTCTGCACGCTGATTTATGGTAATCGTGTGTGTGTGTGTGTGTGTGTGTGTACACGTGCAGGAAGCCACAGCATCAACGGTGGTGTCCTGCAGTCAGGAGAAAGAAGGTCCCACAGAGAGGAATCCACTGAGCCCTGTCCACTCCGAAAGGGAAGCTCTGCTAGTCGGTAAGCCGACACTCTGGCTCTTTTCCAGTAGTCACACTCAGACGTTTCTCAACCTATGAAGTCGCTCGGCGGTGTGGCACGGCCCTTCTGTGCGGTGTTTGCATGTTATCCCACGCTTCCTCTGGGAGCTCTGGTTTCTCATCGAAACATGCTAGGTTAATTGCCCGGTCGTTGTGCCCTTGACCAAGGCACAAGCTTACAGCTCGATTTGATCCCCAGGTGCCGCTTGGTTGGTGCTTCTAATACCCAGGCTGGGTTAAATGAAGTAAATGAATTTTTCTCCAGGGATCACTAAAGCACATCTTGATCTTAATATCTAAAGACACTGGAGTGTTTCTGTGTTGGCAAAGGGAACCCTGAATATCCCCTGAAGGTTTTGTTGTTTCACTTGCATTTTGTGTTTGGTGACCAATTGCAAATAGTTACTGTGACCAACTGCTTTTGACCACTTGAGCTCAGAAGGCATTTGGACAGGTTGCCTGGTGGAAGATAGCCTGTCGCGGTGTTCCTTGGACTGATTGCAATCACTCTCAAACAGATTGGCGATCAACTAATGTAATAAATGCAAGCAGATTACCAACAGACCACAATCAGCCTGAGTCAGCCTGCTGCACCAAAGAGCGTCTCACCTACAGTGTGAACTCTGTGCAGTACGAGAATCGGCTCAGCTGGGTGTCAGCTGGTTGCATTCTGGTTAGGTTGCCGAGTGCCTCTGTCATTGAGCTGTTTAAATCAACATAATGCTGCAACTACATCAGTATTTGTGGAGGAATTTCTCTTTCAAATCTGAGTTTCTACCTGAACTCTGGATGTAGTTGATGTAAATTTCAGTTCGTTGTGTATTAAGATGGCAACATATTTGTGATTTTCACAAACGAATTATCACCGTCTTGATATACCAAAGTCGCTTTGAAGACAGCAACTGTGGCTGAATGATTGTGCCACAGTCTCTACCCACTGCTTTCCTTAGTGTGACTGCAGCTTTAAAGGTTCCCTCCACAGGGCGATCGTCTACTTGAGGAATGGCCTTATGGAGTATAGCGTGGAAACTTGCACTGTTTCAGGTGTGGCTTACCGGCAGGGTGATTGGTTCATTTCTGAGGGAACTTGATGGTTAGATTTAATTCTTAGGGGGAAAAAAGTGGTGTAAAATACTGTAAGAGGAACAGCAGCAGTGTCTGTTCATTTTTAGAAATGAAAATCATCATCTGTCATCTCTGAGTGTGTCATCAGTGTAATGATCATGAGCTCTGACACTAGCCGGTAGATGCTGATAATCGGCACACACCGACACCGAGTGGGTGCATGTTGCTCCAGCAGACGTCTGCTGTCAGTCGGAGAACATGTTTATCGGCTCTTTTTAAGGTGAATAAACATGGACGGCAAAAACAATTGTAGTGGGCGAATTGTTGCAAATAAATCATGATGAAATTTTACTCTGTGTGCTATCTGGATACGCCATTAGATTCTCAGTCGGTCTCTTAATCATTGTCAGCGGAGCAGCTCCAGACGAGCACACTGTTTGTGTTCAAGTATCGATTGACCTCCTGCGGGTGACAAAAATGAAGTCTCTGGAATACAGTTTTCCTCTTAAAAGCCTTAAGTGTTTGTGTTATTTTGGCTCCGGTGTTTGACCCAGCAGATATTATTGTTGTGTTAACTGCATTTTGTTGTTGTTGTTTTTGTTTTTAAATGGTGGTACCTCAGCGCTGCACAGGCGCTTTGTAAACAGAGGTGGAGGATTACCTCTCTCTCCTGGCCCTTTCTGCGAGCTGATAGCAGATGGTTTGTTTGAGCTAGAGGAGAGTCGGGCTTTGATGAGAGACAACGGCATCAAAGCCACCATTAAACACTCCCTCTAATCTGGAGCCACAATGTACAAGAGGCTCTTAACAGTAGTGGGACTCTGGGAGATGCCACTCGAAGCTCAGCCAGAGGACAGGAGAAGGAGTCAGATAAACTGGTGTTGTGAACATACTTGTGTAGTTCATCGGTGTTTTAATGGTGCCTGGAGGTTTGTGACATGCCTTTGTGTTAACGCCGTCCCACAATTTGTTTCTTCTACCTCAGGGATCATTTCAACGTTCCTGCACGTCCATCCGTTCGGAGCCAGCATCGAGTACATCTGTTCCTACCTGCAGCGTTTGGACACGAAGGTACCAGACAGACTCACGTGAATCAAGACCTGTGCTGTAAGATTGCATGCACCTGTCCAGGCAGTGTGTCCTGGTCCCACAAGCTGTACTGCTTAATGCTTTTAGAGATGGGTGACAGGAATGATGGTGCATGGATGCACACACAGCTGTGTTTTAGCTCCATTTAGCAACAGTGGGTTCACCTATAATTGCAACCATAAGGTATTATTACATTATGATGTATATTAAAAACATTTTGGCATTTATACATTGTAAAACACCTGGAAATATGAGTGGCTGCAAGATTCCAACCACTTCCTGTATTAGAAGCCTTCCGTTTGCCATTAATAACCATCATCACACCACCAGCAGCCTGAAACGTAGTTAAACTTCGAGTCAGCTTTTCTGACTTTTGTATGAAATGCATCGATTTATACACGTCTAGCCATATCTGGCTTGTTGCGACTTTTCTCGATGCTGGAACATATTAAAAGTAGATCCTCCTTTCTGTCACTTGAAGTCAGACACCACCCTCTATCCTCAGACATCCTCAGCTTCCACTCTGTCTGCTGAGGCTATTTCATCCCCATCTTTCCGACGAGGCATTTTAGACGCATTATTGCTCTTCACTGCCACTTATATGAGGCTTTCAAGATGCCAACTTTCAGTGTCACCTCCAAAAAGCAACACTAAGATTAATGGCCACTTCTCCTCTCCGCCCCAACAAGAAGACCTTCAGGGGGAGAATGGCAGCCCATCCCTTTTACAGTCCCAGGCAGTGAGCAAACATTAAACACAGAGCGTGAACCCCACGGATTCCAGGCCACTTAAGATTTAGGAGAATTAATTGGCAAAAATGCGGATGTCTCAACCGAAAACCACAATGCTGCCCCAAGAAATTCTCTGTAGCAACTCTTTGAATATGCTCATCACCACCCTGACTCATTCTCACACATGCAAAGAGTGTGACGGTCTCCTCTGATGCCTTTTGGGGATTTTTTTTTTTTTTTTTGTCTTGAGTGTGTTTAAATGTGAGCGTACGCCCACGCTTGTCTGTCTGTGTGCGTCTGAGTTTGCCTGTACATCTGTTGTTCCCACGCAGACTCTTCACTACACACATTAAGCAGCCCACAGAGTTTTGTCAATATCACTGGCTGGACTCCCCAACAACAAGCCCAATCATCTGCCCTTATCTGGTCGCTCCACACTCACAATCACGCACAGCTCTATTGTGTGTAATGACACTTTAGTCCTACAGTATCTGCATGATGGACCTTAATGCGTCCTGACATCACTGTAGGCCTTGAACAATCTACTTATTAATTGAAGCCACTGTGGGATGTTTACAGCAGCTTGTACAGTGGATCTTGGCAGCATCACCTCAGGATTTAGGTTGACTGACTGATCCTCAGCCCACCCATGTGACTGGATGTTTTGTGAGTGTAAGTGTAGGGGAGGTGTGGAGTGTGTAAGAGCATAAAGCGTAAACGATATGAGCAACTCACTGGGCGACCTAACAAGGGCGGGTGATGAGCGTTTTTCTCTCCGAGTGTTTTCCTTCCTTAAAAAGAAGGCGTCACTGAAAATGAACTTTATTGGAAAGCGTGAGAACACTTTCTCACTAATGGGTGTCACTGACATAGAAAGTTTTAATTATGAGCTGAATATGGTTGTCATCTGTGGTGGGTTTAACACACATCATTAAGCAAGTATGACTGAAAATTAGCTTAAAGGAAACCGATCGCAGACGTGTGACAAACCTGGATTCTTGAATTCTGCATTATGTGCTAATGAGAGCGGACACTTCGTCTGCGACTCCTCGGCAGACTTCTGCGAGATTAACCAACAGGAAGCCGGCTGTTCAGTTTCCTATTTAGCGCTGCTGTGAATCTTTCCAAAGGTTGCGCACAAGTCGAGAAAGACAGTAGTAGACGAGTAGTCTGTCCCACAGTCACGAAAAGGCCAGATTTAATGATTCTGACACGCCCAACCGGACACACCGTCACAATGGACAAAATAGCTGTTCTGAATGTTTTGTGCTTTTTTTTGTCCTTTGATGAAACGTCCCCATTTGGAACTTTTCTAGGATGACAATGTCTCCATCCACAGGAGACCACGAGTCACTGAATAGCAACCAGCAGGTCTCAACCCAGCTCGTGGGAGATTTTTGTGGTTGACATCTCCGACATTATAATTAAAACGCCAAACGAGGCAGCGTCTTTAGAAAAAGTTGTCTTCAACCCATTAAGAGACTTGCAGAATCTATTCCAGGATTAAAGCTAAACATATGGTGGCCCATCACCTTACCAGCTTGCAACTTGATACGCATCTGTAAATACAGTAGCAAGCCAGCAGGATTATCATTTAAAAGTACTAAACCACTGCAAACAGTTTAGTAGTGAGAAGTTTTTAATGGTTACGTCGAACATCAAGTTCTCGGTTCGTTTCCCGTGTCAACTATAGAAGCGACTTACCGCTCTTGTAAAGTTTTAAAGGCCAACAAAAATCTTGAAGTCAGCAAAGGGCAGTGAGGACTCGGCTACAGTGATAGATTATCTGCAGCAGCAGGCCTCTTGACTAGCTGTACTTTAATGTTATTTTTCTGTGAAACCTGGGGAAAAAAAGTGCACGTCACTATAATTAAGTCTGTAGGAGATAAAAGCCTGAATGACCTTCTTGAGGTCTGCTAACAAGAGAAAAGAGCCGATCTGAGTCGTGTGTCCCAGCTGATTAAAGCACACATGCACCACTTACTTCAGCGGCGTGAGCCGTATTTTACAGTTTTACATCAAAAAAAATAAATCAAGGTTACGCCTCGGGGTTTTACATGTGGCGATAAGCTGTCCAACTAGATGTGTTGTAATTAATAGCGCCTCTGCTTAATTATGGACATATCTGCAACATCTGGCTTCTCATAACTGTGGAACATGGTGTTTTATCTGTGGATCTGAGGAAACTGAAAACAGAATTATAGGGGGAGTGGGACGGTAGAAGGTTACGACCTGTAATCTGATGCTAGGTCGTCACAAGTTTCACTACTTTTGCACAAGATCTATGTCAGGAATGTCTTTTTTTTTTCTAATTAATGTGATTGTGTTGTGCATACGTGCAAACCAATCAGTTTCTACTAATGTGGACTTATCATCTGTACCTGTGTCTGCAGATCAACCCCACCGAGGTGGAGTCTCTTCTGTCTCGGCTGCCCTGCACCTTCAGACAGGAGCTCACCGGCGTCGGAGCGAGTCTGGAGAAACGCTGGAATTTCTGCGGATTTCAGGGCATCAAGAGCACGTAGAGGCTCCGCCGGTGGCACCCCTGGGACACGGAGGAGACAACAGGCAGACGAGGCAACACTGAGACACTGTAGACATGTGAAAGAAAGCGTGTAAAGTCCACGACTATCAAAGACTGTGGGCTGCGCCTGAGTGTACGAGGACGCAGAAGACTGAGCACAGATCAGAGGAGAAAGTTATGAGCATTTCAAGAACTCTGTGTGGGCGGCAGAGACTTGAAAATGCTGCATTTCTATGGTTACAGCAGTGTTGACACCAAGCCCTGGTGATGAAGTCTTCGTGAGCTTGAACTCAGTTTCTCAGTGTCGACTAAATATTTTTAGACGCGATGACTCCCTGAGAGTCACAGAACAGCACCAATTCCTACA
>VOQJ01033997.1:2540-22387 GCA_015052665.1 Apistogramma diplotaenia | reverse complement strand
ATGATGGAATCCCTGTTTTTGTCACTACAATAGAAACATTTTTATGATGGATTCACAGTAAAACGAAATTTTTTAAAAAGGACATTTTCTGTTTCCATAATTACAGAACAGTCTGGACAAATAACTACCAGAACTTTTTCTGTAGTTTAACACATTTCTTACAATTTAAGCTCCAACAGTGGTGCTGACAGATGACTGTTGTATTAAAACATTCCATACAGCTTTTTTCTTATATTAATATAATTTAAATATAATTTTCTTATATTCAATATGCAGTCGAACTGCAGAAAGGAGGTTTCTCTGGTCTGGCCCACTGAAGACTAAAGTGAGTGTGTCCCACAGTGCAAAATGAGTTTGACACCCCTGCTCTATACTATAAACTGCACCCCTCTTTCCATCTCATGAGTAAAAATATTGAGGTCCATCCTTCATCAGATACTTGATGTAATTTAATAAATGTATCACTGGTAAGTGAGACAGTGTGCAGGAGCTACAGTTAATTGTTTTCCTGTGTTTTCCTCTGGCACACCTGTCACATATTCGTGAGTGCAGACACTTTGATTACTCGTGTCACATCATAAAATTCCAATTGAAAAATACTTCCTACCTGGAATGTTTTATTTTGGGTCCAGCTTTACCACCATATGACCGCGTCAGTAATTTCCCTCCACTGTTTGCTCTTCCTGTCATGTGCAGGGCAACTAGCAAGTCCTCGAGCCAAGCTTGGATGAGTCATTTGTTTGCTTTTGGGTCGCACACCAGCTGCTGGTATCTCCTCCTCTGTAGCCTGCTCATACCCGAAGGTGTGTTTTTGCCTCAAGTAGTGGAACCAAGTATGCTGATTCCACAGTTTTCTGTCATATTTTGGAAAATATTGTGCTTTTTTTTCAAAATATGCATTCTCTTTTCATTATGAATAAAATTTTGTTGTTTAGGGCGCCAGGGTGGCTCAGGGCGTGAGCAGGCGACCATATATGCCGCGTTGCGGTGTGGGCGGCGCAGGTTCGATTCCCGACCTCTCACCCTTTCCCGCGTGTCTTCCCCGTCTCTCTCCTCCCACTTTCCTGTCTCTCTCCAACTATCAAAGCCATGAAAGGCCAAAAAATATACTAAAAAAAATTTTTTTTTTGTTTTGCCTTAAAAATTGGCAAACAAGATAAATTAAGGCAAAAAAAAAAGTCACAGGTGGCAGTTTCTGACAAAAAGGAAGTACGACAGTACCAGTATCACTCAATACAGAGGGAGCGCTTTTTCAGAAAGTCTGGGTGTTTCATATTGAACACAAGTGACAAAGAAACCCAGGGGTTTCTATTTTCATATGTACAACTGGTAGCATCAAGATAACAAAACAAACAAAGAAAATAAACATGAGCTGATTCAGTACACAGCTAAGAACACAGGCTGAGTCATGCTGGCGTAACTAACCGCGCCTGCGATACGAGCTCCGTCGCCGGCTCCTCCAGTGAAATTGATCAGCGCGGTGATGATGTAGAGGACAGCACCAATACCAGCACGGAACAGATCCTGCACAAAAGAGGGAAGCAGAAGATGAAGCGTTATGCAATTTGGCATAAAAATGTGTCTGCGAGTGTTTGTTTGCGCATGTGTGTGTATATAAGCGAGTGAACTCACACTCCAGACCCAGTTGACTACTAGGATCTTCTTGTCCAACTCCATCATGAAGATGCCGAAGAAGAACCCGGCGAAGATAATCTCACATATGGCCAACGCAGAGTATCCTCCATACATAGATGCAGCGAAACAGATGAGGACGATGAAACTGACGAGCTAAGACGAACATGAGAGAAAAGGGGGAGATAACAAGGTGTGATATGCCTGCTGCCTGCATTCCTCTCCTCCATTACTTTGTAGGTATGCAGCTCAGCTGCAACGTCTAGCAGAAAATAATGTGTCCAAAGAACTGTCGAGTCCAGCTGGGCAGTAAATAACTCCAACAAAGCCCCCATTGTTCTGTTTACAGCAGCCACTTGACTGCTTCCAAATCAACATGCACATGATAACAGCTATTCACGCTAAGAAATTATTTTCTAGATGAAATACTATTAGAGTGACACAACTGAACAGAGTATAATGCACCCTGTCTGTCTATCACATGCTGCTTTCATCTTAGATTTACAGCCAGCGTTTGTTTCATCATATTTTTCCATATGAGGGGAAAAAAAAGTCAGCGTGCATTCTTCTCAGTCCAGAGAAATGCTGCCAATGCGGAGAAACCATAAACTCAAACAGAACACGGCTCACTATGCGTCTGTATTTCAATATCGCCATTGTTGCTGCTGTGCAACACTGTGGGCAGATGCTTTCACACAAACCATCTGACAACTGTGAAGGAGTGGAAACTTCAAATGGTTTAAAGGTTCAAAAGTTGCTGAATTGCATTCATTTTATTTGCTTTATGACAACATTCAGCAAAATCATTTCTTTAGAATGTGTTGCACATTTGTGTTTAAGCCTCACAGCACAGTTTGCTCTAGAACTGTGAAAAACTCTTTGTGCATTAGAAATTTTATGCACGAGAAAAAAAAATGGATGACCCACCTACACACGAGGCCAACAAACAGGGCGGCAACTACTTTTCTACAATATAGGACAAGGGGAAATGACAGAAACCAGCTGAAAGCATTAAATGCATGGTGTATATGCTTGAAAATCGATCTTAAACATATTTGTTGCTTTTGTTTAATACAATTCCTATATTAGTTATGATTCCTTTGTTGGCCAAGAGCCTTTAACGAGAGGCCAATCACCATGTGGCAAATAAAACATCATAATCTGTGCTTACATAAATCATAGTTCAGTTTATTCTTGTGATGCTTATTAAATTAATCATACTCTAATTCTGACAGGCATCTAAAAAAAAAAAAAAGCACACCTTTCACATTGCAGTGTTTTATTCTCAGACACAGACGACTCAGGAGACAGTGTCAAATCACAGCAGTCTACATGATACACACATGATTTAACTGACTTGACACCAGCTCTACATCTGTCACTACAGCCTCCCCTCCCCACACACCAACATCCAGCCAGCGACTCAGATGCATCAGTAGTTCGTGTGTTCCCGAGACTGGCACAGGCTGCCTCTGTAGTGCAGTCAGGAGGCCGAGGCCAAGGTCCTGCACAAAAGAAGCTCTATTCAGGCTCGAGGCGGCTGCTCTGAGAGCAGCGGCTACTGAGGAGGCCGTCACATAGAGAAACTCCAGCTAGACAAGAGTCGCTCAGAACAAGAAAGTCTCTCAGTTGTTGACACCTTTATGTTTTTCACACAGCAGTAGATCTGTTTGCATGGGGCAGCTTTAAAGGATCGCAGGCAGGATCTTTTCAAATCAGCATAATGAGCTGCTCTTTTAAATTGACTGGAGGGAAACTGTTGTGAACGGCTGGCTAATTATAGTCAGCAGCAACATGAGAGCCAAGTCGTAGTACATAGTGCAGAGGCACCCTAAACAGCAACGGTTGCTAGGGAAATCGCTTAGACTTTAGGTTTGCTGCAGCTTGCTAAAGTGGATAGCATGCGTGTGGAGCAAAAAAGGGAACGTTTGGTTTGATTTCATCATTCTTCTTCCTCATTATCCACTCATTTTGTATTCTTTACCCTTTGGGGGGGCTTAAAAACTGGATAACACTCGCAAGACACTGAATAACACTTGTTATTCATAAGATTATACACAAGCTCAATAATTAGCTCGGTGCACACAACTCATCCCAACTTGTCACCACTTGCTTAACAGTGAACTTTTCACTACGTGGGCGTGCCTGTGACCTGCATCTACAAACACGTTCGTGCACGGTCATGCATGGTCATGCTTCTGACAGGCAGAATTAGAGGAGAAACTCTACAGGTAATTCGGTGACACACTGAAACGTTGCTGCTAAAATGCTGCGCATGAAGTTAGGACATTTATTCCTTTAAATTTTTGGCCTAACTGTCAGACTTCTGTAACTCTGGCTGCTGGGAAGAGAGGCCCACACTTCCCGTTAAATTGAAAAATCCCATAATAAGCAGTAATGACATTTGTCTTCCTGTTTGCATTTCCTGTGCAAATCTTCCACGACCACAGATGACTTCCTTTCGAGTCTATCAGTTTCCAATAAAAGCGCGAGGAGGAGAGGAAACAAACTATGACGGGTGTTCAGTGAAGCATAAAGGAATGCTTGAATGGCAGAGCAGAAATGTGTGCATTAAAACATTTCATGCATTCTTTGTTCCCCGGGCAAAACTTCACACCAGCCTGGAATTTCCATCACCTCGGCAAAAGAAAAAGATTTTTTTACACAGTGGGTGGACTGCGGACCACCCTCATCTGAGAGGCTGCTTTATAATGAGCTTTTTGAGGTATTTGAGCAAAATGCTTTGATCAGTAAAACAAAATGCCTCCCCTGTTTTACTCAGTGGGAATGCAGTCATTTATTTTTATCTATTTTTCTTTGTCTTTGCAATAACTTACAATGCTAACAATGTTAGCAGTGAGCCCATTAAAGCAGAAAGACATAGCTCGAGTCATTTGCCTTGCATCATGTGGGCCTAGTAGAGATGTAATAATGCACAAGCCTGATGTGAATCTGATAAATACTTCAAAAGGTATTCAGCCTGAAGTGGACGTTAACCAGCTACAAGTGAAAGTCAACAGTGTGTAATGCTTCATACACACTGCCCTCATGAGTATGCAAGTTATTGTGCTTCTCTAAGTGGGGCAGGCTGTTTTGTATTTCATAAAAGGTGTTATATTTCACACCTGACTCATTTATATCTAAAATCTTAGTCTGTAAATTGCTAGACAGAGAAAAAAGAATTGGAAGTGCAGTGACGTTCAAGTACAATACTTGAGTAAATATACTTAGTTACCCTCATCCACTGAAAAAAGAAATTATGCAAAGCATTTAAGGTTAAAGTGACTCATGTGTTAAGAGATCATGCCGCTGTGAAATGCAAACAGAGGCGCTCATGTGAAAATAGTGGTCAAGGACAGTATGAAGTACAAAAGTACTCCCAGACAGGACGTGATTGTACTTTGCCCAGACTACACTTTTATTATTAGGACCTGCCAGTTGTTTGCATTTATACATCTATTTCTGCCTTTGCAGGATGCATGTAGGCGTGTTAACCAGAGCCAGATGTGCAAAGCTTTAAGGTATAGTGGAAAATCTCTTTATGAGCCTTTAAACTGCCAGTAATGTGATATACTGTACATTGCGGTGCCAGATTTGGACTATTGCTATTCTGCCTACAAAGTAAGTACTAGAGAAGATGCCTGACAAGAGTCACTGGGCTGACTTAAGGTTAACTCAGCCCAGTGACCTTTAATGGTCAGCATTTCAGCTCTTTGGTGCCAAATGGGAGAACAGTGGGGCACATAGTGACAGGTGGGAACCCTTAACCTCTACGTATGATCCCTCCACCCCCAAAGCACATGCTTTTCATTCGGTGAACAGAGCAGTCAAAAAAATGAGAAGAAAAATGGACGAAAACAGAGCATCTGTTTAAAAGAATACTCATTAATGCTAAAAATCAATGAATATATCACTACACGGACTATAAATTATTGATTACAAGGAGGTTTTACACAGCCCATTGAAGCCATGTGAGCAGTTAATGGTTGATAATCATAACGGAGCTCAAAGTTAAAGTAAACTCACTATTTCTGCTGCGAGGATGACGCCTTTCTGGGTCTTCGCGTAGGTTTTCAGCCTCTCCACGCAGTCGGCGGTGCCGGACCCAGTTGTATCGGCCATTCTGTACTTCACTGACGTTCACTGAACCCACAGTTTGCTGTATTTCTGGATTTGAGACCTAACGCAGGCGAACGACGAGCCGAGTAAACAAACTAGCCTTTCTTTAGCGCCAAAGTGGAAGAAAGTTTAGAGAGTGCGGCCCGCTGCGGCTCAGCGCTGTTACTGCTCAAACTAGCGACGCGATCTTTCCTTTCAGGCCGGATGAATCAACTTCTCCGTGGAGCGGTCTCAGTGAAATGCGCTGATTGGACTCCGGCACGACCACAGGAGCTCTGTGGAAACTCCGCTTTCTGTAAGGAGGGAGGAGAAACCAGCGGAGGAGCTCACTGCGGGGCGTTGGCTCGCCACCACTTTCCTCAAGGGGAGTTGCTACTGACGAAATACTGTTGCTGTCGTTAGTCTAAAATTATCCTGTTATCATAAGTTATTTTATTGTTTTATGTCATTTTAGGCTGTTTGAACTGGTTTTGTATTGCGGCAGCGTTGGGGATTATTTAACTGTACATAAACACGCAGTTTGGTGTGCAACTGGTTCTGCTACATATTTCACAGGACTTACCAGATTTAAAAAAAAAACTGTTTGTGGCGCAAAGAGCATGTGTGGCATATGTGTTGCTGAAAATATAAACAAAAGCAAACCATACACGTTACATGTTTATATGAAAATATAGTATTTTATTTCAATGCAACTTTCCCTTATCCCCTGCTGCAGTCTTAACTGTCGCTGCGTTTCATCCTGCATGTCAGCGTGTGCTTGAACAGGGGCGTTTCCAGGATGTTTCTAACGGGGTGGCACCATGGGGAGTCGCTGTGGACATGGCAAGAGGAGCACAGCGCATCAGAAATGAATCCAGTGTAGAAAACTACAGAAGAAATCATTTTCAGTGCCATGTGCTACCTTAATACAGATATATTATTAGGTCTGAGCTTCCCATTGTATTCGTTAGCCGTGAACGAAAAAAGGGTCGGTGTCAAGGGCTAGGCATTGACAACGAACCCCTCAACAGGGTAGGTCAGGTCGAACACTTCTCAAAAATGTACATATGAGGGTGACTGGGAAAGCCCGTAATTGAAATCATTAGCGCTAGATGTTAGCTTGCACAATGAAATTGGGCCAGTGGACCCCACGACAGCATTGGTTGGGTTGAGTGCTTTCCAAAACCGTATATATGAGGGTAAGGGTGAAAAACGCCTAATTAGAATTGTTAGAGTTCATATTATACTTTCTGCCCCCCTGAACATATAAAACTCACCAATTTTTACACACAAGCCAGGTCTGGTGAAGAATTGCCCTCTAGAAAATAATTTTTTTTTGTATGTTTTGTATTCAGTTTGTGTCCATATGAAGCCAAGACAAAAAGTACATTATGGAGACTCCGCTGAACCAGCATATAACCTTAAAATATTGTAATCCAAAATATGTTGCCAAAGCAATGTCCAGGATGCCCCATTTTATTCCAATGGTAAGTCCCAACATTTCTTTAATAGAAAAAGTAACATTTAGTTTCTCATTAAACTAAATACACTAAATGAAATTCTGTACAATGTAAGTATGTATGTAAGCCTGATTAAAAAATTAAATCACATCCATGTCATATTTTGTATTCCGTTTCCATGGTGATGACAAAAATGTCCCATTTTATTTCTATGGGAATCCAATACATCCACTGCAGCATTTCACATTGGCAGCTATTTAAAGGGCTAAACCTGGACCCTTTGGCAAACACGAGTTAGGGCCTATTATCGCCACTTGCGGCTCCTAGTTTGAGGAGGAGAAGGAGACACAAACCGAGGCAGTGGGGCGGCAGTGACACTGTAGGTAGGTGCTTGAGACCGGAGGGTTGCTGGTTCGAGTCCCCTTCTGAGCGCGTGCTGTCATTGTGTTCCTGGGCAAGACAATTAACCCCACATTGCCTAGTGTGATTGTGGTTGTGTGATTGGTGACGGAGCCACGCTTCTGTCAGACTGCCTCAGCTTATCACCCCCAACTATGATTGTGATATAGTGCATGAAATTGTAAAGTGTCTTTGAGTGTCTAGAAAAGTGCTATATAAGACTAATGCATCATTATTATTATTACAAACCAAGCCTCAGGGTGGGATAAATGTGAAGGTGGCATCAGGATGGGCATCTGGCATAAAATCTGTGCCAAATCAATATGCATATCCATCTGCTGAGGTGACACCTTGGGAAATAAGGGTGCAGACAAGAGTCTTTGACTGATGCAAAGTGGTGAAAGAAATATGGGACATTGTCTCTAAATGCAATACCAGAGCACAAGGGTTGAAAATACTGTACTGTGTATTTTCATATTGAGTCAGGTAGTTACAATACCTTTTTGTCATTTCTTATCTGAAAAGTTGCAACATCTGTAGCTCATGAAAAAAAAAGTTTGTTATGTCTGTCCTTTATTTATTTTTTTTATGGCTTTCCCACAAAACAAGGGTTTAATCCAGCTTTTATTTTCTGTAACTTCCAGCTTGAATTATAAAAGCATGGTTTCCAAAGCTCACGAACACTGGTATACTGTATACTCTATTTAAAAAACCCTAGTATTCTACAATCTAACTATATCTTTGAAGCGTGTGTAAGGCACACGTCACTTTAACAGGAAGCAAGAAGTTTTAAAATATTTGTTATGACGACAGACAAGCTGATAAGATCTGCGCCGCAATACAAGAGGCTTTTATCTCTCTGTGTGCACAGGTTACAGTCAACAATGGGTGTGGTACTTTCAGTTATAACAATCATATTTCTTTATGCTTTATTCTGTGATCTCTGAAAAATAATTGTCTGTTTTATGATAGACTACCTGTAGTTTACACTTATGTTATATGGCTATCCCCAAACAATCAAAGGAAATGAAAAAATTGGGAATATGAGCATATATACAATATAATACATACTTCCTGGGACAGGAAGTTAAAATACACTGCTCAATAAACATTAAAAATGTATCAAAAATTAAGGGAACACATCGGATCTCAATAGTAGAAAATCATGCTGGATAACTATACTCACATGGACTGCACATTGTTTGATGGAAATTATCAGCCTACAGAGGGCTGAATTCAAAGACACCCCGAAAATCAAAAAGAAAAATAAATGTCATTGCAGCAACACAAAATGGTACTCAGTAGTTTGTTGGCCCCCTGTGTTTGAATGTATGTCTGACAACATCAGGATATGCTCCTAATGAGACAATGTGTCCTGGGGGATCTGGATTACAGGGCATCACTGAGCTCCTGGACAGTCTGAAGTACAACCTGGCATCCTCGGATGATGTGTTCTATTGGATATAGCTCAGGGGAGTGTGGGGGGCAGTCAGTGTTATCAATTCCTTCATCCTCCAGGAAGTTCCTGCATACTCTCACTACACGAGGCCAGGCATTATCATGCAGCAGGAGGAACCCAAGACCCACTGCACCAGTGTAGGGTATGACAATAGGTCCAAGGATTTCATCCTGATACCAGCAGGTGGACTCTGTAGGGTCCAGGTATCGCGTCTTGCTACCAGTAGTGACACTGAACCTAACCAAATGGAAAAACAGCCAGAAAAGATGAGGATAAAAAATGTCCGTGGTCTCCACCTGTAAAACCATTCCTATTTTGGGGGTTGTCTCGTTGTTGTCCATCGTCCACCTGTTGTTTATTTCATGACCACCAAAGCAGCTGAAAGTGATCAACAACCCCCTCAGCTTCTTAACTGAGCAGATCCAGAAGTTTAATTGACTTGATACTAAACTCTAAAGTGCTCCTTTAATTTTTTTTAATTATTTTTTTGAGCAGTGTAGTTAGAGGCTTTCAGATGTGGCCTAGACGATATGTGATTTCAGAAAATTGGTAAGCACCATGCAGAAGTGTACACAAGATTAGGCTGCTGTAGGTCACCTGGCTGAGTGTGTGACCCTTATAGTAAAGGCGTCTGCATGGCCTAGGTCTAAATGCACCCTAGACAGTTTCCTGTTCCTTAAAAAAAGGATTCAAAACAAAACAAAACTACAGACAAGGTCAAAACACGGTTTTTATGTGCACACAGCATGTAGGGTGACACTAACTTGCAAACTGGCACAAATGCCTGCTGTGCTAAGAAATATGTGTCATCTATAGAACCATCTACCTGAGCATGATTGGTATTTTAGAAGCCACATGAAACTGTCCAATCATTAAGTAGATCAGGTCTGCTCTGCATGTCCAGATTCAGTTTGATTGTATAATAGTGTTGTTCACTTTTTTTTATGTTCTCACGTAAATGACATTAATATTTTGAAGGTGAACAAACCCATTTCAAACCCCGCATGAACAGAAAAACACATTTTAACCTTCAACAGAATAATTTCAAGTTTATTTCATTTTTGTTTCACATGGATCCCATATAATAAGAAGAATACAGCAGAATTCTGGAGAGTCTTGGTTATTTTTTTTCTCTGACTTATCATTATCATAAATACTAATATGAATACATCATACACAATAAACACAGCACTATCCAAAGGCTTAGAGAGTATCACAAGACATCATTCACCACTAACAACGGAGTATATTTCATTTCAGCATATTTATAAGAGCTACAGTGAAAGAGAAAGAAAGAGAGAGAAAGAACAGAGGTGGGAGACTAGAGGAGGAGATAAAGCAAGGTGCTTCTACACTGCCTGAATCAAAGAACCCTGAATTTATTTATTTATTTTCAAAAAAATCTCAATGAATACAAGGCTGTACAATGGACCGATATTACTGGAGATGAACAATTTATTGTGACGAAGCCCGTGGAAGCGAAATTACCAATCAAGACACATCTCTTACCATTTGGGAAACATGATCTAGAATATCCAAACCAGAAGACTTGACGATCGGGAAAGTGGGTTTATATCTGGAAAGAAGTAATTATTGCAACGCTTAATTTGTGCTTTGAGTAGAATATAGCAGAGCTGCTGTTCAGTTTGTGCTTTGTGCAGTAACCACTACGATGGCCTGAACAAACCACGATATTTACTGTGTAGCCTAACGCTTTCTTGCAGCTTTGAGCCTCAGCCTGTCAAATATGTTTAAGGATGCTTTGGGGATATAGGAAGCAGGATGCATGCAGTAAATTGGCTCGCCACCAGAAAGAGAAGAGCTAAAGTACACTGAGGATGCAGAAGGATTATATACTGTTCAAACTCCTTCATAGTAATATGTAGTTATTCCATGGCATGACCATAAAATTTAATATACCTTACTCTCATTTGTCTACAGTTGATGCTAATGTGTGTATGCCACTGGTTACGGTGTGATAGAAACGCCATTTAAAAAACTATATAACTCTGTCTTACAACTTTCAGGACCACATGAAAGGCGACTGAAAACAGGATGCGGTTCATCTGCAAAAATTTGTTTGATGCCACTACATAAATCCAAACAAACACACATTGCTAAGGCAGCTGCTCACGGCCCCAATTCACAATTTCGGTACTGACAGAGCAACAGCACTTTCTGTTACAGCACGGTAAATCTGAGATGCTAATGTTCTTCTCCCTGCGCACTTTTTATTCCAGATGTCAGGATTTTTAAATATTCAGCGTGTCACAAGAATTCATCCTCTCTTGACAGTGATATTTGATGGAAAAATACATTTTAATAAACATAAAAATGAAAGCAACCTGCTGTTACCACTATCACATCTTACTTCTCCTTCTCAGCTCATTTTTTTAAATACATATCTCTGTTTTGCTTTCAACATTTGCCATCACAATAACCCCAGGTCTTAACTTTTGCCAATAATGCTGCTTAAATAAATAAATAAGAAAATTCTGATGAGAACATTAAAAAAAAAATGCCCAGATTTTGAGATGAGAAAATAAAAAGCATGATTTTGGTATTAATAGTTAATGAGAAATTAAGGACAAAGGCTAAACTATGTGAGCTCCTAAACAGAACCAAAGTAAATGCAATTGAATAACTCTGTGCTCAACATTTGTTGTATAACAACTAATATGGAGTGCACAATTATTCAACTGTGTACATATAATTATATATATCAGCATGTTGGTATTTACACAGCACAGACAAATACATTCTCCCAAGTTAAATATTACTACAATGTTTTTTTTTCCCCATAAATGTCTTTTTCATTACAAGATTTCTCTTAAATGTTCATAAACGAATGTTTTGGTATTTGTATTCAAGTTTTTCTCGTATAACCAAACAGACAATCCTCTGTTGTCTTCTACAGTTAATACATCACTAGAATAAACATCATGTTACAGCAAAGATCCATCCCCTCCCCGCCCCCACAACACCCACAATGATGATCTCCTCCCCAGCCCCACCAGTGTCTGCCCTCCAGGCCTCCCTCCCTCCCTCCGCCTGTCAACTCACAGATACACAAACAGACAAACAGAGGAGTGTGGAAATGAAAGTGGTGGTCAGTGGAGAGCCACCCTCCAATATCACAAGGTCACCCTGGGTAAAGGAGACAAGCAAAGATGAGAGAAGATAATGTTTAAATAAGCAGCAAACATATGATTGGATAAATAACACATACAAATAACTATAGTGTAGCTCAATTAATATGTAATTTATAAAAGTTGACAATGACACAGTAACCCAAAGAAATGCTATACTCTGATTAAAAAGTGTTCCTTTAATATTTTTGAGCAGTATACATGTAGCATGGTTGGTTCACATTTATGTATTTATTTATGTGTTCAGTTCTGCTGAAATGTGACTGGTCTATAGAAAAAGTGCCATTCCTTTTTACCTGCTGAGCTCAAGAACAGAAACTGCTCAAACTTTAAGAGATCATTTTGTGATTGTGTGCCATCGCTCAGAGCATAAAAAAGGGTCAATTTTAAGAGACTTTAAAATGTTTCTGACCTAACAAGCAAAAAAAGAAAAAGCATTAAAGATGACAAGCCAAACTGCAGGTATTAAATCCAGAAGTGCACAGTAAAGGCTTCTGTGTACCCTAAACCATGTTTCTAAGTGCTCTGGTGGACAAGCATTTCACTTATTTTAGGACTGAGTGCAGTTTTAGCTGTTAGATAGTGTAGTCGACAGCCTCAGAGCACTACATCAAAAAGCTCTCCCGCCATAGTTTTAAGACCTCTGGAGGGTAGTGGAACTCAAAGGGCAAAGAGAGCTGGTGAGTGTATGTACTGGAGCAGGACGGGATAGCAGAGCTAACAGGTAGCGGTATCAAAGGCTGCTTTGCAAGTCAGATGCTTTGTACACAGTCCATCCTTATCACGTGACTGCATCTCGCTCCTGTAACCTTCACTGCTCAACATCAACGTTAATGTTGTTTCAGTGAACTCTGAAAGAAATCCACAGCCGTAAAACCTCAAGTTTTGTCCCCTGCAGGAAAAATGTTGTTTTTTTTTTTCAAAAAAGGACCATAATTTCCTAAATAAACATGCTGTTGTGAGACTTGAAACAACTGAAACCACGAATTCATCGGAGAAGTTTTTGCTCAGGTCACACATACAGGAAGCAGCATGGTTATTCTGTCATAGATTTCCTTTTGCAACCAGAGGAGTCGCCTCTAATACTGGCCATTAGGGACAATGCAGCTTCTCTGAAGCATATGCATATCAAGTTTTAGAAATTTTTAATATCACTTAAGCAGTCTAAGGAGGTCAGGATAACTTCTCCATGTTATTGTCAGAGGCAACATGGGAAAAAGTCCAAGTGGACCAGACTATTTACAGTTGGATAACAAATTCAGTTTTTATGCATTTAACCCCTTGTTTATACTTGAAATGTAATATCACATTGGATAATTCTATTCTAACGAGTCTACATTTTATACTCAGGTTTCCACTCACCATTCTGCAGCTCTGGTTTTTCAGGGCAGGCTCACATTTGATTGGAGTAGGAGGTGGGCTGCTGGTCATAGCCCTGGTTATAACCTCCATCCTCACTGTAGCCTCCCTGCTGGCCGTATTCGGGCTGGTAGCCTCCCTGGGAGCCGGCGTAGGGGTCCTGCTGTCCATAGCCTCCCTGGTCATAGGACTCTGGGGCAGGCTGCTTCTCCTGTGATGGGACGTATGTTCCAGCAAAGGCAGCCTTCCACCCGGTCTCTTTGAAGATAAACCACAGGTTCCCAATCCACAAGATAACGTTGATGAAGCCAAAAGCCTGTGGAGAAGAAAATAAACAAAAGCTTGTTCTTTTATTTATTCTAGTATCAATTCTTTATATAGTTTAGTTCACAGAAGCCTTTGAGACCTACCACAGAGGTGTTGAGGCCGGAGACCTTGGGGTCAAAGATCTCACGACAACGATTTGCCGGTTCCTCACAGGCTGGGATGAGAGTGATGACCCTATCTGGATCAGTGGCTGTTTTTACATCTGACAGGCCTTTAGCCCAAGCACAAGAAGACACCAGCCACATGAAGGCAAATACCGCCGTCACAGCAAAGTCCTGGGAATCAGCAACACAAGGTTACCTACCATTAACTGATAAATATTACTCGTAAGACAAGATGTACCATTTATGTGCTTCAAGGAAATATAAGGGACAGACAAACTCACAATCTGGGCACCCTTGTTGTTTTCACGGTACTTCTCTAAGATGAAACAGTATACTGAGAGCGCTGCCATAGAGTAGAGAAAGGAAAAGACACCGATGGTGACGAAGAACTCAGCCGAAGAGGAGTAGTCCCCGAGCAGGAACTGCCGATTCTTGTTCCCTCCCTTACAAGTGGGGACATCAAAGTAAACCTGATGGAGCCTGGGGACGGGAACAAAACGAGAAAGATAGACGCAGAGATGAAAAGGTGTAAGAGCTGCAAAAATATGGCAGATGGTGATATAGTTGTAAATCTGAAACCTGCTGTAACACAGTTTTAATTCATGTAGTACCACAGTGTTTCTTTTAGATTTATTTTGTATATTCACCATTTTCATTCATTTCTAGAGATGATCAGGTGGTGATAAAAGAACAATATTTCAAAATAACAACTCTTATAATTTCATTCGTATGTCTGTCAGTTTAATACGAAGCTACATATAGGAGGATTTAGCTTAGCTTGGTATAAATATGGAAAAATCTATTAAATTTTTTTTTTAAAAACCCACAAAACTATTACTTAACACATAGTACATAATAAGTACCATAACACTCAGAATTAATGTTTGCATGTTTTCCCCAAATGGTTACTGCATCCAAAGACCATATAAAAAAGACCAATGTAGATCACCTGCTGATTCACAAAATGCCACTTTTGAAGCCTTTAGATGAGCATTTCTGTGCCATCTTGGTATTTTGAAACAGATGTAATGAATGGATTGGACATTGGTGCAGCAAGGAATTATGGATCACAAAAAAGCCACACCCTTAATCATACATTGCTTTATTTTACTTTCAGTTTGACTATGATTTATTAAATGAACACCACGATGTAAGACTTGAAACTAGAGACTGACACCATAAATGCATAAGGCAAGTGTTTATTGAGGTCATCGAGTAAGTGAACCAAAAGGTTGTTTTTCTCATAAACATCTATACAACTAGTTATTTTTGCAACCAGCACCTCCTGCTGGCCATTGAATAGAATGCAATTTTAGGAGACTTCCACAGAAACTTTGCATTTTTTATATACAGTCTATTACTGCACCAGGCACGATTGCCAGTTAGTCAGGTAACTTCGAAAATAGCAAAAGTCTCTGAACTTTAGCAATAATTAAGCAGGTCTACTTATTCTCAAAGGCGCTTTGCTATAGAAGAGCATTAGAGAAGCAATGATAAAATAAAAATGAAAACAAACCTAATTTATCTGCTTGGATGATGTGTAGCTGACTACAGACCCAACACTGTTAATAACAGTTGTGTGATGACATATACATACCTGAATGGATATTCAAATTCTACTTCTATGCCTAGATCACTTTCCGACCGGTTACTACACTCCACACTCATCTTGAACATGCCAGAGTAACTTCCACATGTCGAGAAAGCGAAGATTGCAAAGATCTGTGGGAAAAAAACCAAAAATGCACCAAATTATAGCCTGAAAGTCAGAATTATAATAAAAATGAACAAACATTAAGAAAAGAAAGAAAACACCAAACGTCATGATGGCCTGTCCACATACGATGGCCATACCCCAGTTTATTTTTGGGTGTTGTACCCATGGAAACAAACATCTCCGGGTGATACCATCATTTACACTGAAAGCTGCAGGACTATGCAATATTTCAAACAGACTGATCACGATCCACCAATCATGGAAAGGTGAAAATAAATGCCCTGTTATCAAGAGGTCTTCACCTGTTGCCATGGTACATTTAAATTGATTTTGTGCACTAATTTTGTGTGTGTGTGTGTGTGTGTTTTAATTTTGTAGTAAAAACAGTCATTGCACGTTCGTTCACAGGCTGCAGGATTATTACCGCAAGCGCACTCAACTCAGTCTTAGTCCTCACCTCCAACCTGCAGTCACGTAAACAACGCAGACAAATATGAGTAGAGATAAACTCACAGCCTCACACACACACACACATACAGCAGATTAGACAAGTCAGACTATTTTTACCACACCCTCCCTACTCTGCACGCTAGATCCGATTGGATAGAAAATCCAGCTATTAATCTGACGGAGGTGCTCCACCATCTGCCACCAAATACTCAGCTTTGAGCTACTGTACAGTCGGTCACAACACATACGCACACTGCCACGCCCCCACACGTGAGGGTCACTTCCTTCTTCCCTCAAGCCTTATAGTGCGATTTACCTGCTGAAGGCATCAACACACTAAACTAATTACAGTAATCTTTTAGCTAATGTGAGTATCAAAGCTTGTTTGATTGATTTGCACAGTGAATGGCTATTGTGAGTCCAACTGTGATTATTTTACTCACCCTTCTCTGTTCCTTTAGGGCCTTTTTTTTTTTAAAAGTGTCCTTTCCCAAAGTTCAAAGGCTTCATTAATAGATTTTAATAATCAATGTAAATGACTGTAGATGTGAAAGAAGAAGCATTATGTGTGAAAGGCGAGATGGAACATGTTAGGATTATTGTGTAATCTTACTTCTGTTAATTATGAGTTATCATCGCTTCTGTTTTTATTAGTTTATATGTATATATTATACTGTTGTTTCTTTTTACTTTAAATGAAGACATGAGGTTCCTTTCCTTAGAGGAATGTCACTGCAATCTTATCTATGGGCTGATTCAAGCCTGCAATACATAAATACACACACAGACACACACACAGACACATACATGCAAAACACTTAGGCACAGGAAGTCATATATATATATACATTCCATGGTTAACTTGTTACCATATATGGTAAAGAAGAGCCAAGAATGCTGTTTTTTTATACGCTGTAAACTGAGCTTTGTGTAACCACCTGACTTTCATTGATCTTATTTTGAAATAAAACCGCAGTGACAGACCACTTCCTTTGTTCAGTGGAGGTGATTTCCGCCTGGTCCGAAAGCTGAATGGAGGAAGTGCTTTTTATTCCCCTTGCTAGCAAGAAAAGACAGTTGTGTGTGTTGTTCCTTGTTTTTATAAAGAATAAATTTTGAACCGATCAGAACCACTCATAAAAGCACATGAGTCTTTCTTTCTTTGAAAAAAACATTAAAGCAAAGAAAAAACATTTGCCATCTGCAGTGGAGCTCTGGTGCAAAAATGCACTTGCACTCTGGAAGTGGATCAGTTCCAATTCAGACAACATTTGAGCAGTCCAAATGCACCTTAAAAAGTGAATAATCGCTGTCCATTCCCCTTATGTTCTTTATGGGTAAGCAAGATTACATTTAGATCAAGAAGACTGAATAAAAAGGGGTGTTGTATGCAATATTTTGTTTAAACCCTAAAGCCTCGGAATAACAGAATCAAATGCTGAAGCAGCCGTGCAATTAATCAATATCTACAGCATGGCCAGGCACTGCAGTGTAAGCAAAATCCTTAACACAGTCTGCAGTGTTATGCTATAAATATATACCACCCATACTTTTACCATTAACTTCAGTAAGATCCGTATGGAGCATTGGTACCTCTGCCTTATGTTTTTCTGAGACCTTTTGGATCGAATAAAAACACACTTATAAATCTAAAATGTGAGTCTGACTTTAATGCAATACATCATGATGAGAAACTGATTTATAGTGAATCATTAAATTAAAACGTGCAGTGTTATGGTCCTCTCTGTGAATCACCACTTTATTGTGGTGGTGGGCTTTGCAAGGGCTATGTTGTCCAGGGGGGTTTTGCTCCATGGTAGAGTCCCTGGGTGAGGGGCCAGACAAAAGCAATTCAGACAATGAGACAAGATGAGAACACTTTGAGGGCCTCCTTCATCCCACTCACACATCTTCTGTAGAGGAAGCAGAGTCTGGGGATAAGGAGTTTGGCTTGCCCATCACTGAGGTCACTGAGGTAGTTAAACAGGGCCCCTGGGGTGGATGAGATTCACTCTGAGTTCCTGAAGGCTCTGGATGTTGTAGGGCTGTCTTGGGTGACATGCCTCTGCAACATCACATGGAGATGTCGAGTGGTGGCTTTGGACTGGCACACTGGGGTGATGGTTCCCAGCTTCAAGAAGGGATCCAGAGGGTGTGCTTCAACTATAAGGAAATCACACTACTTGACCTCCCCAGGGGGAGGGCAGCGGGAGGTTAGGGCCATGGCTGTACCAATCTGCTGAGCTTCCATAAGGCAGAGTGGATATAGTGGATCTTAGGTTACTTGAACACAGTGTGGTCACCGCAGTTGTAAAGAGGAGCACAGCTGCACATGAATACAAAAGTAAATTTCATATTTTGTAATGAGTCAAAAAGCTCCCGTATGCTGTCTACGCCTTTGATGGCAAGACAGCAGAAGGTTAACATTTATCAAGGTAACAGCTGGATATTAATAATAAAGCATACTCTTGGAGTATCAGTAATAGGTAAGGCCAGCTTTTTAATCCCCTATAAAGCATAAATTACCATTAGCCTGTTATTAAATGATGCATTCGCTTTGCCTGTGAATGTAATATCAAGATAGTTTGCAAAAGTGTCTTTTAAAACAGCCAGTGCAGGGCTGCTATTGGACAGTGTTTGTGTAAATTGTGGCATGTAATTGGGTCATCACTGGTTTTTGGTTGAGGGTGCTCTCATAAGGAGTGAGGTGCAGCTGCAGTAATAACTTTGCTGTTGGCTTAATATCAGATGTATACAATTATATATATATATAAATATATATAATTGTATACATCTCTTGTTTTAGTCCTAATGGTGCTACCCAACTCATACTGTCATCACTGAAACATCCCCCACCCGAAAGAAGTTCCCACAGGTATGAAATGACACTAAATAACACTAAAGCTGTGGGAATGCCATTTGTTTTGGCCATAAAGCAAAATACTGGACTTTTTTATCTGATGGTGACCAAAGCTTGGCTAAAAAAATCTGTAGTAAGCAAACTGAATCTAAATGGGAGTCGCCTTAGGACAATAAAGCATTGTACTGTTATGGAGATAAATAAGTAGAAGGAGGTGGTCTGCAGAGGGAAGACTGGGACAGCCAGACTGAGAAAAGAGATGGTGGCACACTGAATGCTAGGTGCCATGGTAACACTACTGGCAGTATCACACAGTGAGGAGGCAGAGGCTGGTTTCTACCCCTCCTGGTATGCTGGATGGTTGTCAACTCTTCTGTGCTGAGAAGACATACAATTCTTCACACTCAGGCACAAATGATGTGCTGTTCTCACACTGTCTGTCTACCTTAGTTTGCCTCCATCTCAGAATAATATTGATCCAGACATGGATAAAAGTAGCGATAGTAAATAACAGGATAGCAGGGGTTGTCTTTTTGGGACCTTTCTAGTTCTTATGGAAGCAAATGCATTTTTCCATTTCTAAATTTCCTATAATAGCCATTTAGCATACAATACACAAACTGACCCATTAGATATATAAAAAGATACATACCAAAAGCACAAAAGCAAAATAAACACAAGCTGCGTGTTGGCCCTAGAGTAATAACCACGCATGGTGTCTGAGCAGCAAAATCCCCCTGAGCTACAACAAAATCAACAGCCTTTATTACACATTAGAGACTACGCCAAAGTGAAAAAGGCTGTTACTTCATGTTCTCACAAACAGCCTTTAT
>VOQJ01033987.1:0-11543 GCA_015052665.1 Apistogramma diplotaenia | reverse complement strand
AAAAATTTTCCCAGAATGCCCACCCATTTTGGCGCCCCCCCCCCCCCCCCCCCACACACACACACACCTTGTTTCCACACATTTGTTGTGTCAAACTTACACCTGCATTTCCTGAAGGATCCCAAACCGCTCGACTGCCGGAGCTGCTGAATATCCTTCAGCTAATTGTCAGTGTCACCAAGGATTTTGACGGTGCTACAGCTGGGTGCAAAATCCTTCAGCTCTTCTGTCACATTTCCTGTCAATACTGTGAATGTTGATTGCTCCAAATGCATAGCATGTTAGTAGAAAATCATTACAATATTTGCTGTCCTTTCCTTTTTTAATCAATGACTGGATTGAATTTGCTGTTCTTAGAAAGAACCCTAACAGATCCTTTTTTGCAGAAAGAACAGGAGTATTCAGAAAGCCAGTCTGCTCTTGTTAACAAAGCATACAACACTCTGCTTAAGCCTTTGAGTCGCGGTCTTTACATGGTGAGTTTGAAATCTCTGACTTAACCTGTAACAAAATTCGTAATTACACGTTCTGTGCGATCGCTGTGAAGACTGGTGTCTTACTTTAAAGGAGCAGACTGATGGATTCCCATCATATGTTTCAGCTGGAGCTGGAGGGAATGAGTATAGAAGAGGGCTCAGTCTCTGGAGTTGATTCAGATTTTCTAATGAAGCTGATGGAGATTAATGAAGCCCTCGATGAAGCACAGACTCCAGAAGAAGCCAGTAAGATCGGCCAAGATACAAAAGGTAAACAAACTTGTTAATGACGTTATTTAAGTGGATTTCTGTTAAGTGATTTGCCTAATTTGGCAAAAGTGTAATACATGTATCTCTGCACATCAGATGTGTCTACTTTGGTCCAAATCAGCAGTTATTAAAATGAGAAATGAGAATCACTTAATAGCTGAGCTGCACTCTTGGCTTGTTTTTGAGGGTTCAGGTTGCAATCCCTTAGATTTCAGCTCGGGTCTATCTGGAAACACCTGTGGTTACCATAGAAACCCCAAGCGCAGTGTAGCACTATAACTAACACTCTTCAAGGAGCTCCTCTTGTCAGAAATACAGCAGAGGAGCAAGAGATTTACCCATTTACACAGCGATCACAGACCAGTGCTAGCGGAGTGCAAGGTGGGGATGACATGAGCACTGAAAGATGCTAAGTGAGAAGGTCATTAAAAGCATGTAATTACACCGAGTCATTAATGCAGAATAAATACTGAAAATGGGATGCAGTTCTTTGAAATACTTTCTTCAGATTGAAGGCCAGCTTTGCTTCCTGGAGAATGCACTGTGAGCAGCTTTGAATTTCTCATTTGGATGCAGAAATGCTCACACTGCGCGCGTCATGAGAAACACTCTAAAACGTCAGTTGTGGTGAAAACAGTCAGCTATAATATACAGTACATAATGTATGTATAGGTGCTACTGCAAGCAGTTGGGTCTAGAGTGCAGCACTGGAAACTGCAAATGTCTGTTTAAAGAAAACGTGCCCATAACCCTCGTTTGGATGCATCAAACCGCGTTGCTGGTTGGTGGACCAGCTACTGTAGTGAAGCTCACATCATGACACACGGGGCACAAGTTGCAGACTTTGATTGGCTTTTATTGAGGACAAGAATGTTTAAAATTTAACCTCGTCTCTGAAGAGGACAAACCGTGGGTTTTGATGTTCTGATATTAGGAAGTATGCTTGTCTAATGGGAACAATTTCATTGGCTACAGTGGTTTTTAATTTGCCCCCAATTTTACATAACAAATGACCCATTACATTATAGAAACAGTCATAATTGCCTCCCAGTAAAGTCAGCACGTGACTGACTTACCTATGTGTACAGTTTATGAAGTAGTAGATATTTATTCGCTGAATAAACGGCACCACGTGTGACTTGTGTTGTTAACACATGCAGATGTAGAACTTCTCTTTTCCTTATCTGCAGGAAAACTATCAGAGCTGACAGTGCAGATAGATGCTGCTCTTCTTAAAGGTAATCATATTCAGATGTTGCACTGAAAAGCCTTTCCTCCCACATAATCCTTTGTTTGTTTTGTAATCTAGTTGAAGCTTCCCTTTAAGTCACTGAGTCATTGATTGAACCTCCTTTTGCTTCCTTTTTTTCAGGAGAGCTTCAGGCTGCCAAAGCACTGCTTGTCCAAATGAAATACTATGCAAACATTGAAGATAAAGTAAAGGAGAAACTTTCAGCATTCATGTAGTTTTCCTGCTATTTAAATAACTTAGACACTTTAAAATGTTTTGTATAGAGTTGCACAGAATATTGTACATTTCTTTGGAGTATGTAATATTATTTTTAAACCTGAATAATAAATTTTACTTGTAATACACTATATATAACTGCATTAATGCTTTTTAATTGCTTTTTCCCCCAAATTAAAAACAAATCTATAGATATGTGGCTGTAAGTGGATGAATGCAGTATCTCCCTTGAATTCTACTAATTTCACGAGCCTAATCATATCCACTTGTACCTAATGTGTCATTAAATATGACAGAGATCTATAATTGGCTCTGATTAAAATGCTGCTCCGAGTGTTTATATGATTATCCTGCCTATCAGTTCAGCTTTTTGTCATGTGGGGCTCACATACAGATGAATGTCCCACACAGTTCCTTGGAGTACCTTTAGGTGGAGACATAACACCTTAACAAACCAGTACATGTACAAGCCAGATGAAGAAAGTCTTTAATTGATGCAGACAACCTTATGAATTATTAATGGCCGCTTCATATGTAGCTTTAATGCTATAATAATCAGCATGGCCCCCACTGAATGACGATTATTTGATGAACCTACGATTCGTGATCCATGTCATTTGTCGCTCATAAATGAATGTAAATTGTCCCTGTGCACCTGTGCCAGCAGCATACTGGTACATACATCAAAATGCAAATTCGTCCGCCTTCACATTCACACCATTTAATTTTTTCAAGTTTTTTTTTTTATATAAAAGAGAAAAATCCTCATAGTTTGTAATTGCTTTGCAAATTGGTGTTCAGTTCACATCTAGGCTGATACTGATAAAGGTGTAACTACTCTGACATGTGTGGGGAGGCACTTAATCTGAGAGAGCCATTACAGCACATTTCATATGAAAAATGATATTTGAGACACACTAAACTCGATGTGTATGAGTAGTTTACACTTATTTTTTCTGTGTGCGACAGCGCACTGGAACATCGTACTGTAACACATCCTGACTGGTGGTTTATTAAGTCTGGAACAACAATGTCGTATGTCTGAGGCTGTTTGGGTTTTCTGTGCTGTGGAGAAGCAGGTTCCTTAATACACATGGATAGACAGTGAATTAAACAGGGCTTCACCCACCACAAGGAGACTAACGGACCTATTTATTATGCATGTCGTAATCAAAAGGCATCTACGGTGCCTTTAAATTAATGAGAAAATGTGATCGACTAACAGGGAGGCCGCTGCTGTTTCACAGAACTCTCTGAAATTGAGTTTGAAAGAGACGAAAGGAGAAAAAAAAAAAACCTCACTGCAGCCAAGCTGTGAAATTGACTTGGATGGGATGGCTTGGAAAAGGAAGTAGATACATGTGACCACTATGCAGCTTCTGGAATGAGTTAGGTCAGCTTCAGGCTCATAATGTACTGCTGTCGATGGAGTGTTTACTAGTTATGGTGCACCGGCTTAATCCAACTATTATATTGAGGTCTACATGACCCAGTACATAGAATTCCTCTTACTCAATTTTTATTTACTGTGGTGGTTGGGCATCTGGTGGAATAAGCTTTGTCAATTTTGAAACGTAGATGAAATGGGAAGATATCACATGCCATATGTGGTCACTAAATATGAAGCTACACCCTGTAGTTGGTTAGATTAGCCAAAGCTCTTCTAGATACAACTTTTGCAAACTTAGCAGCCTCCAGGTCTTTGGACAGTTATTTTGAAGCATTTTCAGTTATCTAGTGAGCAGGATCACCATCATCGAAGAGATCAGAATCAAAAGGGCATCTGATTAATAAAAAATACACCGTAAAGTTTTATAAAGGTTTATTTTTTACCAGGAAGTTTAATTTCTATCGTCAATTTTGCTATTGCAGAATTTCCCCTTAGATTTGAATTCCGGATTCTTTATGAGATCCGTTCTCTTCCACTTATCCGAGGACAGGTCGCGGGGGCTTCAGCCTAAGTAGAGAAGCCCAGGCCTCCCTCTCCCCAGCCACCTCCACCAGCTCTTCTGGAGGGACCCCAAGGGATTTCCACCCCCTCCACCCTTTTCCAGTTGACGATCATGGCCTCGGACTTAGAGGTGCTGATTTTCATGCCTGCCTCTTCACATTCAGCTGAGAACTGTTCCACTGCAAGCTGGAGGCCTGCGCTTGATGAAGTCAGCACGACCGCATCATCTGCAAAGAGCAGAGACGAGATTCTGAGGCCATAAAAATTATGGACAGAATCGTGACAAAGGGCAGCCCTGGTGGAGTACAACACTCACAGGAAATGAGTCCGACTTATTGCCAGCAATGTGGACCAAGCTCTTTCTGCGGTTGTATGTACAGGGACTGAATGGCCCACAATAACAGGCCAGACACCCCATACTCCCACAGCACCTCCCACAGGATGCCCTGAGGGACGCAGTCAAATGCCTTCTCCAAGACCACAAAACACATGTAGACTTGATGGGCAAACTCCCACGCCCATTTGAATATCCTTGAGAGGATAAAGAGCTGGTCGAGCATTACCAGGACGAAAACTGCATTGCTCCTCCTGGATCGGAGGTTTGACTAACGGACGGATCCTCCTTTCCAGCACCTTGGCATAGACCCTACCGGGGAGGCTGAGGAGTATGATCCCTCAATAGTTGGAACACACCCTCCGGTCTCCCTTCTTAAAGATGGGGACCACCACCCCAGTCTGCTTATCCAATAGCATAGTGTCCAATAGTGTTGCAGAGGCATGTCAACCAAGACAACCGTACAACATCCAGAGCCTTCAGGAACTCGGGGCGAATCTCATCCACCCCAGGGGCCCTGCCACCGAGGAGTTGTTTAACCACCAGTGATGGCAAGTTATCCCCCACGTTCCCAGACTCTGCTTCCACTACAGACAACGTGTCAGTGGGATTAAGGAGGTTCTAAATGTGCTTCTCCCACTGCCCAACTATAGCCTCAGTTGAAGTCAGCAGCGCCCCACCCACACTATAGACCGTGTGAGTAGAGCCCTGCTTTGCCCTAAGAATCTCTTCAAGGCTGTTCAAAAGTTGTTTTCCATGATCTCACTGAACTCCTCCCACACCTGAGTTTTTGCTTCAGCCACCACCCGAGCCGCATTCCGCTTGGCCTGCCGGTACCTGTCAGCTGCTTCCAGAGTCCCACAGGCAAACCAAGCAAGATAGGACTCCTTCTTCTGCTTGGTGGCTTCCTTTACCTCCAGTAACCACCATCTGGTTCATAATTTCTACTATGACAGACAGCCTCAGTGTGGAACATGGTCCATTTGGACTCATTGTCCTCAGCCTCCCTCACAATGCTGTCAAAGCTCTGCTGGAGGTGGGAGTTGAAGATCTCGCCTGGTTTTCCCAGCACACCCTCATGATATGTTTTGGTGCGCTGGGTCTGTTCAGCATCCTCCCCTGCCAACTCATCCAACTCACCACCAAGTGGTGATCAATTGACAGCTCAGCTCCTGTCTTCACCTGAGTGTCCAGAACATACGGCCGCAGATCTGATGATATGATTACAAAATCGATCTTGGCCTGCTGGTACCTGTCAGCTGCTTCCGGAGTCCCACAGAGATAAAGATAAAGAATTGAAAAGAATCAAGAAAAGCTTCAGCAGGAAGGAAAGAAATGTGCAGGCTGTTGGGTCACGGTTTGCATCATGACGTGACTATGGAGCATCCACAACTATTTACTCTGGAGGAGGCTGTAAAAGTGTATGAAAGGAGTCCGATACAGGCTGAGGAGTGAGACATGCTCACTCCTGCCCAATGACAGCAGTACTGAGGTGAGTTGCTGAGGATTTTCAGCACTTCTCCGTCAGTAGCTGTGTCTGTTTTTGTGCAGTTACTTCCTGTTAGCTGGTTTTACTAACACTTTGAGGTGAATCTGATGTCAACAACTTATGCACTGAGCGATGCACATGTGATGTGAGAATGTAATCAAACAGTGCACACTTAGCTCATGACCAGCTGCTGTTGATTAGCTGGCTCCTGTCAGCCGTCTGATCCGCTGAAAATCAGTAACTGGGACAATATCGGTAATAAATCTTTTATGCTAAAACTATCAAGCTTTGAAGTCACATTGGTGGTCGTTCTCGCAGATATTCAGGAAGCTTTTGGATACTCAGATACACAACATACAAATATGGTGGCCTTGGAAGTGATTTGCCGGGAAGACATGAAAACGCGAGTTGCTCACTCTCCCCTGATCAGATTTGCACACTGTTAGAAATCTGCCTTACTATCACATTTCAAATATGAGGAGAGCCACATCAGCTCTGGATAAAAACATTACGTTCACCAGGGAGGATACTAACACCAATAGGTTACCATTCCTGGAGTGTGTTGTGCTCAGTGAGGAAGATGGAAGCCCCCCCACACCAGTGTGTACTCTTTGATTCACGCCACCCACTGGAACACACATTTGGGCTGATCAGGACCCTGCAAGACTGGGCAGAAAGAAGGAAGAAGGGAAGCAAAACGAGCACGCATAAAGGAAGCTTTTAAAACACGTGGTTATCCCAACTGGGCCTTCATCAAAGCAGCTACGATGCAGACGAAAAAAGGTCAGACACCAACTGAGGAGGAAGAATGACAGATGGAACAACGCTGTCGTTTGTCAGAGAAACTCAGGAGAATTTTCTTCAAGCATGACATCCCGGTGTTCCCAGCCACACCCTAAAACAAAACCTGCTTTATCCAAAGGAGAAAACTCCCAAACACATGCTGTGCAGTGCCACTCCACAAACGCATGATACAGCATAGAAAAGCCACCTCGAGAGCACAAAACTCAGCTGAACTTCTGCATCTAAAGAATAAAGGACAGTCTTTGAGGATGCTAATGATTACATTCTTTGAAATAATAATAATAATAATGATGTCCACTGTGAACAGAAGTGGTGGCTTACAACACCAGCTTGTCAGCCACCTACACTGCAGTGTTGAGATCCTTTCCCAGGTGCCTTAACTGCCCCACACACCTTACTTTAGGTGACCTCAATAGGTTACATGATAGGATGGGGCAGCACCTCACAGTGGTTTCACCCAGAACTCGTGTTGGTCATGATCCGTGCCATTTTTCACACCTTTGCTCAATAGAGGGTCAACAACCACCTCCAAAGGGGACAGCTCCCCCTAGGGTTAAAATACCTGTGACCCTCCACCTTTTGGTTTTAAAATGAAGCCTCTTGGAGGTGAAAGATCTTTAAAAAATTAAATAAGTCCAGAGGCTTTTTCCAAGTGCTTGAGGCTCTTTAATACCATGTCTGTCCTCTTTTATGTCTCCAGTTTAGCATATAATGGAAAAAGAAAAATTCCTATCTTGGTGTTGTCCCAAGGAAATAAAATTAGCTCACCATCGTCTTTTACTTTGTGTCTCATTGTTTTAATCTTTGCAAAAATCAGTGTGAAAACCCCCAATGTGCAGCTTTAATATGCATCGGACTGCCAGGCACAGTGACAGCAAATAGACTGTTACTTTGATTCAATTCCAAAGTAACAGAAGCCAGTGCATCTCTTTCCCCAAAGCATTTATGCAAGTAAAGTTAACTGGCTGCTGGCTATAGATTAATACTTAAAGGATGAACATAAGAGTGATATAAATCTTCTTGCCAAACTCTTAGTGTTTGACTAACGATTCCATAAATTCTGTGTAAATAATGAGACACATAATGAAAATGCAGTTGTATGATATGGAATATTTATATTATATTTCAAGCAAGTATTATTTCTCCAAACAAATTCACCTGATTTGAGTCTTTCAAAAGCCTCCAACAATGTGACTAATACCGGTTATAATCAGAGTGTTATTCATCTCCATATCACCTTAGCATAAATATCACAACAAGATTAATATATTCTTGTTGATCCATGTTTTAATCATGATGTTGTCATAATCCCATTAAACTGCAAAGGTAGTGAGCCGCTGCTGCACTGTGAAACCTACTGGAAATAACCGTCATTACATAATCTTTGGCTTCTAACAAAGGAGCATAAACAGCCAGCGATTCCATACAGACCTTCAGCTGTGGCTGTAAACAGTCAGCAGTTAAAGGTCTGACTGACAAAGGTCAAAACCAGTGGAGGATGACTCACTGGAGCTGCGCTCTTTTCTCCTCACAACTGAGCAGCAGTCTTTATGATCCTCACCCCTCTGCTTAGCTTCTGCGTGACTCATCTGCTGAGTGTCGGTCCCATCATCCCACAGACACCTCGAGCCTGCCGTGTGTACCCTGCTCGTCTCACCAAGCACTAATGCCATTATAATCTGCCACCGTGAGGCTTCCTTGCCACTCTTAATTTGTGGTTTTGTGTTGTTTGCTTCATCTCTTTTAATAACTGGAGTTTTTGTGTCATAAAAGAAAGATACACTGTACAGACTTTAAAACATCACGTCTTTGTTTACACCTCGTTGGGTGCACCTGTTCAACTGCTTGTTCATGCAAATATTTCAACAGACAATAACAGCGCTACGAATCAATGCACTTACACATGCATGCGTGGTCCAGACAACATCAGAATAGGGAAGAAAGGTGACTTAAGTGACTTTAAATGCTGCATGATGATCGGTGCCAGAAGGGCTGGTCTGAGTATTTCACCTCATCAAGAGATCATAAACGGCTAAAACAGAAACAATACAGAGGCAAAACAATGTTCTTTTTCATAGAGTTTCATCCAGAAAAGCTGTTAACTCTCGTAGCTAACATGAGAAGATGGACAATTTAGTGTTGCACTCATAATGTGCTGCTATCAAAGAGCCATAAGAAGTCTGAGATGGAACAGCTGAGTTTTTGATTATGAGAGAAGAGTGTATAGTGTATAAAATTCTAATTTAATGTGTATTTTTTAAAGCAGCGCTTTATGAGTCCAGTCTTCTCCGTTCTTTCACGTTCTGATCAAAATTCAAAAAGGACATGAAAAATGACTTTTACCTGCAACCACAGACTTGATTTAAACACAAGAAATACTGTCTTTGTGTTTTTGATTCGGTTGTTTTAAAAATCTTTTTTTTTGTTTTGTTTGCATGTCAGGACACCCCCCCCCCCCGTGACTCTAAACTGTATAAGTAGAGTATGGACATTGAAATACAACAGTACAACAAACGGACTTCCTGAAGGTGCTCTTTCATCACAGGGATCTATGAAGTAACAAGCATGGCAGTGATGTTCTGTTTCATCTGAAGCAGCATTTTATGTTAAACATGAGCAACAGAAGTCGGCAGTGTGATATGAAAACTGTACTGATATCTCCCCCCCTCTGCTTTTCAAATATGTGGGAAAGCTTTCATCAATTTTCACATCGATTGTCTCAGTTTTCTGCTCATTGTTCCATTTTATCTTCAGCTTTGACGGCGAATCGGCTCCCTGAAACTTCGTGATATCTCATGCAGCCTAGATTGCCTTGCTTTTCCTCATTGAATGTAATTATAAGTTAAATCGGAACACACTTTGACAATAACTGCCTTTGTTCTCAACCGCGTGTTTGTGGGGAGAATTCCCAGAGGTGTGATCCGTGCTGCAGCAGACTAAGCTTTTGATATAGGCCCGGCTGGGAGATTTCTGGTGGAATCTCTGCTCTCCTCAGCAATATGAGGCAAAAGCTCGAGCATTTAGACACAGTGTTTTTGTGTGTTTGTGCACACGTGGTTGTATGTGTATCTTCAAATCCCTCTGACTTCCAAGAATGGGGTATCGGCCTGCCAAAAAGCACCAGTCAAGTAATCCCCTTATCAAGTGCCCTGTGAGGGACCTCTTTTCACATGTATTCCTTCAAATGATTTTTGGTTTGATGTGGTACACGACAGCAATCAAATACACGTGCTGTTTCTTCTTGCAGTCCACACTGCAATAAAAGAAAAATGATTCAACAGCTCATGTTTGCCTAGTCTGCATATTAGCTTTGCCATTTTAATTAGCCAAGCAGTTTGTGAGCCAGTCAACATATTCTGTGGAAAGCTCTGCTAGTAACTGGGTCAGTGTAACCTAGCTGAAATGAAAGGTGTGCAGACAAACAGATCTTTGCAGGAGGCTGCTCATACAGGAAGCTTATTTCGAACTGCTCATTCTTGATATCACATATTTTACAGCTGCATTTTTCTGCACCTAAAGGTGTGGCTATGCAAAAATAGGAAAGAAGACAATACATCAGAAAATCAAATACTCCAGTAAAAAAACAAATATATATTTTTTACCATGTTTACAACATTTCTCCAGCTCGGATGAGAAATCTCCAAGGAAAAAGTGGCGTCTGCTTTTAATTAAATGTCTGTGAAGCAGCAGGCTGCATGCGGATCTGCAAGTTAAGAGAGATTTTTAGGCGCTCGACTGTCCCATTGAAACACCAGGAAGTATTCCTTCAAAAGACTCCTTTGTGGCTCTTGAGTTTGGAAAGCCTTTGAAGGCAAAGAACTGGGGGTTTTAAACAAGGTGTAGGCATGTGGATGCACAGATCAGCCATTCACTTTCAGCTGAGTGCAGTGCAAAACACCTGCCTCTGGTGAGAGTGCTCTTCTCACCTTATCTCCTGTTGAACACTGCACACGCTTCCTGCTGCCTATCTTACAGCAATCACATTGTCCTCGGTTCAGATCCAGCCTGTTAGTTTAGTCGTCTCATCTGAATACCTTAGACAGTGTTTCAGTGCCTAACCCAGCTCTGGATTTCACTCTAACAACTCAAGTGGCTTAAAACTTTTACCAAGCTCTGAAAACGAAGAAATGCACTCCCTGCACTTCTTTTTACAGAGTAATAATTCACTTCAATTCATTTTTTTTATATAGTGCCAAATCACAACACACAGCTTTATATTATAGGGTAAAGACCCTGCAATAATAACAGAGAAAACCCAACAGACAGTCATGGGAACCCCCCAGCAGCCTCGGCCTATAGCAGCATAACTAAGGAGGGTTCAGGGTCACCTGATCCAGCCCTAACTATAAGCTTTATCATAAAGGAAAGTTTGAAGCCTGATCTTAAAAGTAGAGAGGGTGTCTGTCTCCTGAACCCAAACTGCGAGCTGGTTCCACAGAAGAGGGGCCTGAAAGCTGAAGGCTCCGCCTCCCATTCTACTCTTAAGTATCCTAGCAACCACAAGTAAGGCAGCAGTCTGAGAGCGAAGTGCTCTGCTGGGGTGATATGGTACTATGAGGTCTTTAAGATAAGATGGGCCTGATTATTCAAGACCTTGTATGTGAGGAGAAGGATTTTAAATTCTATTCTGGATTTAACAGGGAGCCAATGAAGAGAAGCCAATATGGGAGAAATATGCTCTCTCTTTCTAGTCCCTGTCAGCACTCTAGCTGCAGCATTTTGGATCAGCTGAAGTCTTTTCAGGCAGCTGT
>VOQJ01033983.1:9419-21334 GCA_015052665.1 Apistogramma diplotaenia | reverse complement strand
GCAAAGACACGGTGCACAAAAACAGCTTTTTCCCTGTAACCACCATTAAACCTTTACTGGGAACAGCTGGAGGTCCTTTGACAACCACCTGATCATCAAGTGAAGAAAAGACAACTTTGTAGCTGCTCCATCCACCCTGTTTGTTTCACACAGTGAAAAACTGCAGTACTGAAGTTAAAATATGCAGATGATAATACGAAAAAAAGTATTTCTTGTCCAATTTACTGAGTAATTGATGGAATAATTGATGGAATATGTGTTTCAGGCATTTAAAAAAACATTAAATTATTTTTTAAAATGTAAATGTAAGTAAGTAAGTAAAGTTTATTTATATAGCGCCCTTCACAGACAAAGTGTCACAAAGCGCTGTACAAGAGTTAAAACAAGTAAATGTACACATAACAATTAAAACAATATAAAACACTATATTAAAACATTCAAAATACCATATTAAAAAGAAAAAGAATAAAAATAGTAATGCCAACTGAAAGCCTGGTTAAACAAAAAAGTTTTCAACTGTTTTTTTAAAAGACTCCAGAGATTCAGCTAAACGGAGTTGGATTGGTAAGCTGTTCCAGAGTTTTGGTGCCACTGCTTGAAAAGCTCTGTCCCCCCTCGTACTTAGTCTTGTATGTGGGGAAACTAAATGTTTTTATTTCATTTAAAAAAGAAAAGAAAAAAAGATCGGATTTGTATGGTATCGGCAGATACCCAAATGTACAATATCAGTATCGGTATCGGAGATACCTCGTGCCTCGTCCCTAGTTTAAACCAGCTTTCTTCTTATTGGCTGCCCTTCACAAACAAAAGTCTTGAACGGTAGGTGGGTGGAGCTTCTGTCTTCACAGTCAGGTGACCATCTTTGCAATAAACAAATTCAAATTGAAATCAAAAGGTGTTTTATTGGTATGGCAGCTTCTGAAAACAAAGCATCAAAATACAAACAAACAAAAAAACCCAGTAACACGAAATTGATACACATATTAATCAGTTTGGTAAACTAATGTCAATTGAACTTAATAAGATTCATAAATATTTATATAGTATATGCATGTCTGTTTGTTTGTGTGTGACATCCCTTATGACATCATACAGAGCCAAGAGAAGAAAAACTGTTAGAAACAAAACGTTTAGAACAGTGTGGAGCCTGAACTTTTCTATATGACCTCACCAGTCTCATCAGTTTAATTTCAACATTAACCACTATAACAGCACACTAGACAAAAAATGAAAATAAGAAAAAGCATTATAGATTCCCTTTAGGCAAATGACATATTTGCAGATATCCAATGACTATACAAATACATTTATTTGTTTGTTTTTTAATATGTATAAATAAAATAAATCAGGTAGTATTCTCATTCTGTTAAAATTGACCTCTCATTTTCAGGATAAATAATTTATTTGTTCATTTAACCTGAACCATGTTTCTACTTGGAAGAAGAAGTTATTTGTCTTTGTTTTGCATTGATTACTCAGTGACTCGTGACATATTCATTCTGCTTACATCATCTCTGTGTGACACACGGGCTGCAGTAGGGATCAAACAAAGCAGTAAATCTACAGCATGTACAGCTGACCTGATCTTCACATATGCTGCTTACTGGGTATTTCTCTTTTTCATAGAGTTAGGCAGCTAAACAAGCTATGAAGAAAGCTGATTGGACTGGCAGAATAGCACTCAGTGAGCACATCAAAGAGTGCAGAGATTCAGAGGTTTGGAGCCATCACAGGTCACTGAAACTCCCTCCTGCAAAAAATAATGATGTCATACTTTAAACTGAAATAAGACAGCTGGTGGACAGTCTGACACCCACTGCATCCAGAAACCATACGTCTGGGTAAAAAACACTGTTCTGTGTATTTGTAGCAACATTTGCGGCACTTCCTTTGTTTAAAAGTGTGTGTTCTGTCCAACACTGTTCTCTCACACAGTCTGAGTGACTGTCACCGTCACTGTGGCCGAGCAAAAACAAAGGCAAAGGTGTGTTTGTAACGTTGTGCAGCCATTTCAGACAATCTCGTACTGGTCCACTGACGCGGCAGTGCGTCAACAGTACTGCAGACAATCATTCCACCAGCCTTAATGTATGTCAGCACACACACACACACACGCACACACTTAAATTTTCTAATTGAGACAGCTATGTGTTATCACTCTGTATAGTATATTTATGTTGTGAAGTGAATATCTACTGCAAGATAAAGATACATTTCAGCACAGAAAAAGTTCTCTGCTTTATGTTGAGGTCAAATTGCTACTATTGTGGAACTGATTCTCTTGCTATTGCTTTCTTTGTTTTTGCTCTTGGTTCACTCTTTTTTTTTTCCTGTGAGTTGAGCGTCTGTCCTGTCTTCAATTGAAGTGCTTTTCTCCCCAAAGAGAGAGTGACCAAAACTTTTTTTTTTTAAATATATTTTATTGTAACAGCATCAAACCAATAAAAAAAAATCCATAAAGTAAAGCTCCACCGGTGTGTTGGCAGTTTTTACACAACATTCATCAGCTGTACACAAAAGATACAGAGCTTTGTCTCACTGCGGAAATATTCACATGGGTTATGTTCTGTCCTAAATCATTAAGCGTCAGTGAACTCCTCACTGGAACGTCAGTCGTTTAAAACACGCAGCATCTTACTGACAGTGCTGCCGCAGTGTAATATGTCTCCATTTTTATTTTTTTATAATTTTATGAAAATGTTTTTAACCTCCCAGCATCTACTATGCCATCAGTGACCCATCTAGGTTTATGTTTTTTTTTGTTAGCCACCTGCTGAATCTGCATTACATTTACATTAAAAGCTTTTCATTTAGGTGTTCCGAATAGGTGAGAAGTCTATGAAAAGCAGTGGATATTCACTTTACCACAGATGGGTCACCAATGATCAAATCAGGATGCCAGAACAAAGAATGTATTGCTCTAATGTCTGTCTACATAATCGTTAAATTAGATATACACCATGCCGTCTAAAAAGACACGTAACAATCATGATTCTTATTTTAATATCTGCATCAGCTGCTGCAGCTGCAGGCAGGTGACGGTAAACAGAAACCCTGCAAAGTCCTCATAAATATGCAGCATATCTGCATGCAGAACCAGCCTGGAGGCCACATCACCGTGGGAAGGACGGTGCAGAGGTGCTGCAACATGTGGCACCTCATATAGATAAACTGAGGGGAAGAGGAGGAACACTTCTTGCTCCTCATGATTGCATGGCATGTCAGTTAGGGAAGCCTTTAGCTTTAAGCTTGTGAGCTTTTTGACCCGGCGTTCCATTTCTCGTGTGACCGCACAGCATTGTTTTTTAATAATTTTTCACCCACCACATATTGAGACAATGTTTCAAATTTCGACTGGCCGCAGTTTACAAAAATCAACACACGAGTCGCACAAGAAATGCTTGGCTGAACAAGAGGAGCTGCAAAGACAGATTTAGCAGTTATTGCTGCAGAACAAAAATGAATACAGAAGCACACAAATCCTGTCGCAAAAGACACAAATCAGACGCATCAGACACCTCTTTGTAACGTGTCCCATATTCTTCCACATAAACATACACTTTGACCCACTTTCAGTTTGTTGGGATCTGGTCGGTACAAATGTCTGTGTTTTACACGTCACACATTGAAGTGATCCTGATAACTGGCTACAATGTTACTACATATTTGTTCTTCCCGTTAATGCTAAGCTTGAGTTATGGTTGAAGCATGGAGCGATTTCCACTGAACCTGTGGACAGGAGGAATGAGAATGAAGCCCAGCATTAAAACCAGCCACATATTTCAGTGCATATGAAAAAAAGAGGGTAACTTATGCACCACAATGTAAGTCCAGTGTCTAAATAGGAAATACGATTTGATAACCCACTCACATACAAAGACATTTCTACGTGTTTGCATATGAAATTAATTTCTAACGTTACATTATAGCAACAGCTTCCTGCTGTTTCCGATAGAGCATCTTGATTATGATGCTGAGTTTACAGAAACTGTTTTCAGGGAGGTACTTGGAAAGAATAGTGTGCAGTCACAGAAACCTGAAGAACTCTTACCTACTGACAACAGAAGCACCACATAATATCTTAACTGTGCTCAGAACTAATATGTTATTGGTTGAAGTGAGGTTAAAGGTCACTGTGTGAGAAAAAATTTCTATGGACATACAAATAAATGGTCAAAGTTAAAGATGACCTCCAGGCATGAATGAAAGAACAATAATTTCAGTGGTGAGCCAGTGTGCAGTTTTCATGAAGGGAAAAAGTTTACATAGAAGTCAAAAACAGGCTGTAAACATGCTTTTGAATTGACTCACTTTTGGAGCCTGCCTCAAGTGGCACCTAGAGGAACTGCATGTTTTGGCACTTTGGCTTTATTTTTCAGCCCTGAAGGTTGCTTGGATTTTATAAAATTAAAAACGTTACCTGGATAAACATTCCTGGCATGACATCTATTCCTTATCCCTTTTGAGGGATAGAATCTACGATTATTAAAGTATTTTCCATTTGGACCACATCACACTGCAGGGAGGCACATGTTGGGTGCTGGATTTGCTAAAAGTTAATTGTGAGGTCATAATACCTGCTTTTACCTTTGCACTTTGAAGCAGAAAATGTGAACACATTGTTCTGGTGCAATCTGAAGCAAGAGCAACAACATGGAAAAACCGGATTGTTACGCATGGACTCAGGACGCTGTGACTGAAAAGTCTCTTCAGTACAACAAATGCAAGATATTAAATAAGCAAACTGTTAACATAATGCTGATGAGATCTGAGAAGAGGACAGTCCCATCGTCTGACATGGCAGGGCTTCATCTTTTCTTCATCATTTTCTCGTCCTTGCAGTGTGTGTGTGTGTGTTTCTCCTTCAGCGCGATGATAATGATGAAGACGTATGTGTGGCAACAGAGTATAGGATCTGCTCCATTTGCAGTTCAACAACCTGCGTTGGAATAGTGAAATGAAGTGAAAGGCATTAGCTACGACTCGCGGCTCCTTCTGACATTTAATGTTTTCTGTGTTGCGGGAGTGAGAGCATGTTTGTGTACAAAAGAGAAGAGCCGGACGGAGAGGAATGAAAGGCTGAGCGAGAGAGAGCAGGTGCTGAAGTGGTTAATGGCTGACAGGGTGAATGGCCAGTGCTGAATTTTTCTGATTAAGGGAATGAACTTCTGCTTTGTCTCTGCTGTCGCCCACGAACACCCAGCAGCACTCAAAAATTGTCCTCGCAGACGCCTAAACATTTAATGAATCAAACCAAACTTGCTTCTCTCTGCTGACGGCCAATTTGGAGCCAATGACAGTGACTTAACCCTCTGGAAATATGGGGACCATCTGTTGTGTGCCTGCATATTCACCTTGACAAAAGAAAGCAAGACAGTCGTCGCACAGCCTAATGCTGCACGCTGAGCAGGAAATGGAGACAATGGGAGAAAAGGCAACCTGTCCCCCTCCAGTCTTTGTTCCTTCCTTTCCGGTCTGCTCTCTGCATGAAATGTGAATCTTCTTCGCACCACTGGAAGGAATCTCATCTAAGGCTCAGATTCAGAAATAGTGAAAAATTGCAACTGCTATGTTTTCTTCTGCTTTCTGTGCAAGAAGCATTAAAATTACTCTAAATTCCAGTCCACCTTCTAACACCATTATAGATCTCTTATACTATTAAAGATAATATCAACAAAAGCCCACTGAAGTAAATGAGTCACTTTATTCAGCAAACTGAAATGTCAAATGAGGAATTTCAATGAGAATAATTGCAGATGCTTATTTCTATTTTGTCCTCAAGGCTTTTTTGAATACTCCCGTGTAGTGGGATTTGAAGGCAGATAAAGAAGAAACAGGTAGGACTTAAAGCACTCCTAACACAGGAAGCTGTGAAGGCACAGAGACCACACATACTGTAGATACTGGGATGTAAAAAGGTAGAGGCAGCCAACTGCACATGGTCATTTTCAGAAACATATAGGTGATGACATTGACCAAATGCATGTCATAAAGAATGAACAAATGCAGCTTTTGGATGTGTTTTCCATCAGAGCTGCTTTGGTCTTTGATCAGAAAGATTGGAGCAGCTCCCTGAATATGTCAGATACCTGCTTCAGTATGGAGCACCCACCATCTAGCCACGGGTCAGGGTTAAGGTTTCATACAGAAGTTAATATTTAATAACAGACTTGTTTTATGTCTTGTCAGTGTGCTTGGTAATACCTTCATGGTAGGTAGACTTACATCGACAAAGCACTTTTCTGGCTTTACTGACCACTTAAGGTGTTTTAAACCACTTGCACTTTATCTACTGTACTACATGCAATTTGGGGTTCAGTATCTTGCCCAAGGACAGTTCAGCAAGCTGAAGGACAGAGGAGCCCAAAAGCTGGACTGTCCCCAACTCTTAAGGCCTTTACACACCGGACGCGTTGCGTAAAAATGACACGATACTCCGAAACTTTTGGATGTGAACTTGTTGTGTAACCTATAGTCATACCAGACGCGTTGCGTTTCTGCGAATAAATCGTCCTCATACAGTAAATGCACAGTGAAAAAAAATTGCAGTCGACATCAAGCGATGATGTAATGGGTCCTGATGTTTCTAAACAAGAGCAGGAAGAAGCAGATTCTGGGTTCATCCAGCTCCTGAGAAAACAGCAGCAGCAGGGAGAGTTTCATGGTTTGAACCCGGAGATGAAGCTGCATCCCGGCCACTTTTACTTAGGATGTCAGAGGGCAGTTTGGCTCTTTTTGGCAGAGTCGGGATCACAGAGAATAGTGGCAGAGAATCATTTCAGAGAGCCGACTGACCCGGAGCAGCGTCTAGCTGTGTGTCTGAGGAAAAATAGTATTTTACTTTTCCCACATTCAATGTGTCAGTGAACGTTTGGAGCTATGCAGCCCTCTGATTGGTCAGATTACTTTATTCGCTTGTAGAAATCGGAAAAATTGAACTTGATCCAAAAAAATTAATGCCGCAAATTCGTCCTGTGAAATGACGCAGTCGGCGTGAACGGCTGCATTGAGAACGGGCGAGTCCGAAAAATATTTTTGACGCACAAAACAGTCGCACGAAATTTACGCGTCCGGTGTGAAAAGGCCTTAAACCAGAAGGACTAATTGGGCCACTGGTGACCAGGTGGATGTCAAAAATGCACTGCACTCTTCTGCTATCAACTTTGACAATTTGCACAATGAAATGACTGGATTTAACAGAAGATTAGGATTTTTATTTTTATGTTCAAGTCCTCACTGCATTTCTACATATCCAGTTGGCAAGCTTGATTTTATGGCCTCCCTGAAATGCAGTGAAGCCTGTGAACTAGTTTTGCAGCACTATCATTTACATTAATATGCCCCAGTCCATATATCCATGCCACAGACTAAATACAACCTCGCTTTTTGGCAGCTGTGTCAGTGCAGTTACAGTACTGCCACACATCTTCTCCTGCTGTTTCCATGCCTCTGCCCAAGCATCCACCTGTAGGCTCATATCATTACTCATCAGCTCAAAGCTGACATGCCACACTGACTGTGTTCTGCTCACTGTGCTTTAATACAGTTGTCCAATTTGAACAAAATGTTTTTCTCAATTCTGTCTGTGGAGACACAGTTTGTGACTTAGCTGCACAGGTCGCTTGAATTGAATATAGGCAACTGTCTCGTGTGGCCAAGACAATCAAAATTTTAATTCTCAGTACAAATTAAGAAATAGTCAGGATTTAAAAAAAAAATGTTGTTGATTCATTTTTTCCAGCAGCTTTAAATGGCGGCTGTGTGGAGAAGTACTCCTGCTGCCGTTCACTGTGCGGTTCAATCACCGCTGCTCACATAAGACCAAAACAACTCCTGGCCTTTAATTCAATCATTCCACTTCACTGTTAACCTTCTGCCCTGCAATGCTGTGTTTGCCATCTGTTTGTAATTATTTATTGCTGCTTCTACGTATCTTCACTTTATTTCTGACTATTTTTCTCCCTGTGGAATCTATTGCCTGTATTTAAGCTCATCATTTTTTGTACTTTCTTCTTCTTCTCACAAGTTCTCTTTAGTACTTGGTGTTTGTATGTGTTATATTCTCGTGCTCTTTCCTTGTTGCACTTGTGTTGCAGTGAAAAATCCCTGCAAGTGGACTGAGAAAAACTCCAAACAACTCAAGAACATAAGGTGATTTTTAGCGTTCTACCTGATGGCTTGAACCCCGTCAGCTGCACCACCTGTTGATGCCAAAAACACACAGCATGTTCATATGCGATCAGTAGATAAAATAGAAACATTACATATTGATAATGGAGACATTTTACTTACTTGGTTTCCAGATCCTTGATTCAAAAAGAAACTCACAAAGCTCTCCTTTCTGAAACTCTCTGAAAGGGGAAAAAAAAAGCATCTAATTGTATTCAAAGTTTACATTTGTGTTTGAGGACACACATTTGTTTACGCAAGGCCAAAACATGTGAGACAGAAGAAAGCTTTATGAAACAAAGATGCAAACAATTTAAATGGCAAAAGAACATTATGAGAACTTTGAATGGGGACTCCTCTGGTTTCTTCTGTTTTTGAGGCTTTTTTCTTTGTCCCGTGATTTATTAACAACGATGCCTTTAATCAAGCCTTGTGCCATCAGGACAGACTGATGGATTCAACTCATCTATGAAAAGAAGCAAGTCTGAAGTACACTATTAGAATGTATCGCCCATTTAGTCACAATGGCTAGTGAAGGTTGAGGGGAGTCTGACCCTCGGTAGCCTGAAATATGAAGAGCAGATTTTTGGTTGTGGTTCTCCAGCATCCCTCTGTTTTTAAATGTTATTTCAGAGCATTTTTATCCCAAATATTACAAAGATACACAGAAAATGTCCTTTGGCATTGGTGCAGTGACGCACCAGGCATGGCAATATGCTCAGCACTTTAATCGGTTATGCTGACTTAGTGGATTTAAATATGTTGCCGAGGGGTCCTTCATGAACATCCATGTGTGACGAGCTGGGCATGAAACTTCTCTCACTAGTGACACAACCCAGTGTTTCATGTCACCTGGGAATGAAATCAGGCTCTTTTTAAGTTTTCATTAAATAGCTCAAGTTCACAACGACAGTCATGTTCAGGTGAAAGAAAGTATAATTTTAAAGTGAGACAATGATCCTCCATTAGTAAGCACTTGGTGACAGTAGGGAGGAAGAAGTCATTTTAACATGGAGAGACCTCAGACGTCGGGACCTGGCCCAGGAACAGCAGAGGGAAGAAAGTGTCACATGGCGAATGAAAAGAGAGGAGCGTGTCCTGGAATTGCTTTGCACATCATTGTAAAGTCCCCCCTGAATCTGGAACATTGAACTGTAGAGGACATATTCTATTCATAAATGACTCCATGGTTCCCCTGGATACTGGATGCCACGGTAACACCACCCAGAGTAAGAACCAAGCATGAAACTGTTTCTGAGATTTTTGGGACAAATACAATAACTTCACTTTGGTCTGAATTTAGAAGTGGAAAATAACAGGTCATGTCTGTACTTTTACTAAAGAATTTGAAGGTAAATATACTAAAATATAAATGCATGCAATGGTTTCTAATGATAATATTCACAATGGTCAAAAGCTAGATAGCTAGTTGATGTCATTCATGGGTCTTTTTGGTAGATGCTTCACTTCCACAGCATTCAATAAAAGTCTAAAGGCTGGGTGGTGCATTGTGTTTCCCACAATAACAGTTTTTAAAGTCTTTCACTGATTCTGTAACACACAAAGATACATAACACTGAAGCTGGATCAAGGTGACTTTTTCTTGTTACCTCCAGAGAAGGCACCTGCAGTGTAGTCATGGTGTTCATGTTCATTCAGTCATCCTGCAGTGTGATTGCTTTGTCAAATGGAATCATAAACAGCTTGATTTTAAACCTGCTTGAGTCATAAATATACAAGCTGTGATCAAAAAGTACCTTAAAAATACAAATAGTTATCTAACTTCATTCACGTCTGGACCTCCTTCCAGTATGGCTGCATTAGATCACTGTGTGAAGGTGCTGTTCTGGTCACTTGTCACCTGTTCTGGTATTAAAAGTTCACCTTTATTTATTTTTGGGAAGTCCCACAGGCACATCTGCTGAGACTGTGGTGAACACCTTAGGTGCACTTTGTTCCAGCACATAAATCCCAGCAAATATGAAAACACAGGATAATCATGTCCCTGGTTGCACTTTTCTTCTAACACAATGCAAAGATCTTCAGTGAGTTAACTCCTCAGCTGAGAACTACTGGCCTGCAAAGATCCTCCACATTTGAGTCAGGACACTTTGAAGTGGACGTTGATGTTTGCTTTCTGCACATGTTAGAGGTTCATAGTGATATAAAAAAATGGCAGCTGTGACAAAAAATGTGCAGAGATACACAGCAGGGGGAATAATCCATATTCAAATGTAGTATGATTTGGGTCATTATTTATTGCACTGTAAATCACCATCTGACAAGTTCTAGCAGTCACACTAACAATAATAAAGGCTCAGGTCTACTGGCAGCCACACATGACCATACCGCCACCATGTTTTAAAGAAAAGGTGATATACTTCAGTTCATCCATAGCTTTCTCTTCCCATCATTCTGGTATAAGTCTTGGTTTCAAATATTTTTTCTTCAGAACTAAACCTTTAAATATTTCAGTTCTTCAGTCAAATTGACCCTTCTAGTTCTAGAGTACTTGAGCCAAGCAATCATCCAGCCAGCTTTGAAAGTGGAATTAAAAGCTCAAGTCCTTTCAATACTCAATACTTGAGTGAAGAGCACATCATATGTGCCTACCATTCTTGATGACCATGGATGTAGAACTGGACATGGCAGGTACAGAGGTCTCACTGGTCTCAGGGCTGGAGGTGGTTGGTAGACTGTGGCCCCAGGAGGTCACTGGGGCCCTCTGGGAAGGCAGGAAGCTGGTTGGCTGGGAGCAGTTCTGACAACACATCACACAATCCACATTTCAGTCCAATAAAGTTTTCTAAAGAGGGAATTTATTTTCTGTCCTGATGGATCCTTTCTGCTCACTCACCGTGAAAGATAAGGCCTTTCTCTTTTCTTTGATCCTCTTTATGGCATTCCTCACCTAAATGAGAAGCAGCCTTTACACCCACTGATTTGTCCAAAAGGCTGGCAGCCTCACATACTGTACAAGGATGTGCTCTGATATTGCAGGACAAAAACTGGACTGAATGCGTTCTTACCTCACTGTTGTAAACAGCATAAACTAAGAAGATGTACAGACCCTGTGCAGAGAGGAGAGGTGCATTAAGAAGCATGTAGGAAGAAGGAAAAGAATAAACTCCATTCATACTTTTAGTGACAATATGGCTCTTCACCAAGCCAATTTACTGCTCTACTTTGTGACCTCGCTCAAACAAAGCTTTTCTCTTTACCAAAAAAAAAAAAAAAAGCAAAGCAAAAATACCTCTTCATGCTATCCATCTGTGTGCTTTTCTACTCCCTTCTGGCAAGAGCTGCAATTAGTTTCAGCAAATCTCAGCTCAACTGAAGCCAATCTGAATATAAACATGCAATTTTAGACTTTTTAACAACTCTGTCTTATCTTGTTGACACTGTTATGAAGGCAATTTGTACTTTTTGAAATTACACATTTGTATTTAGCATGGATTTTGTTTTCTCTGCCTGAGTGAAAAATGACAAGGACTTGATGAGCATTTTCTTACTCTATCATCAAAGTCATGAAACGTGCTTGGTGTTATACTTGGTCTGCAACAATGTTTAATTGGGTTAACTGTCTCAAAATGAAACATACTGTACATGCTAGGATCCATGGTTTCTCAAAGGAACATCCATCCATCCATCCATCCATCCATCCATCCATCCATCCATCCATCCATCCTCTACTTATTCAGTTCAGGGTCACAGGGGGGGCAAAGGAACATTACTTTGTAATAGGC
>VOQJ01033979.1:10414-25923 GCA_015052665.1 Apistogramma diplotaenia | reverse complement strand
GTAAGAAAAACATTGGGGAAAAAAACATTGACAAAAAAAATAAAAAATAAAGTAGTGATCTTGTCAGCACAACTGTTGGAATTTGTACCAAAAAGGGGTGGGTGGGTGGGGTTTAGAGGGGGGAAGGGGGGGTTGTCATGCTCGCCACTAATTACGGAATCAGCTTTAAGACTGGAAAAGGGTTTTGGACTTAAGCTTTGTGGATAACCATGTGTATTGGAACACAAATTATACATCTCTGACCCCAACCATCCAAATAAAATGCTAATTTTGGAGCTAAAAACTGCCTCTTTATTTGTTTTTACTGAAACTCGACGTTGTTGCAGAGGCTTAATTAGATTGTGAATTATGTAAGCTAAGACAATAGCTTTAAACAGAAAACAAAAACTAATTCGTTCGACAACATTCTGCCAGGAGTGAGAATAAATCATTTATACCCTTAGTTATTTGTTGCTTGCACAAAAATCAAAAAGCTTAAGGCCTATATAAGGCCACAGATGATAAGCTGCGTGGCTGGAAGGCTACGAACTAAACAATAAGCTCATTTTGTAACACTATGTGTCCCTAAAGCAAGTCAAGGTCAAAAGCTCATGGCAGACTCAGATCCGTCCAGCACCTCTCTGCCATCAGGGATTTGTTCTGTTGAGTACTGTAGGTCAGATTGGACTTGACCTCAAAATGAAGAACGCCTCCAAAAACTCCCTCAAGGGACTCTGCGTGTATCTTGACTCCTGGGACATTTTTGGAGGATGAACAAAAATGACTCTTTTTGTATGTGTGTGTGTGTGTGTGTGTGCTGTATGTGGTGGTGGTTGCAGCAGTAACGATGTGTTCAGCTGTCAAGTGCGAGTCGTTTGGCCTTCACCTGCCTTTCCTTTCCCCTCTCTCCTCTATTACATTGGGACTTGTAATTCACAGCCACCATTTGCCAAGTTGAATAGATGTGGACATGCCTTATTAATTCAACCAAATTAGACAGGAGTGAGTTTGGTTTTGTAGTCCTCACACAAAGCGCAATGAGTGTCTGTTAGAGAATAACCAGTGAACCGTACTTGGCTTTTGTTTTTCAGTTGGTGTAATCAGTGTGCTGATCTGTGTTAATCAGTTCCACATCCTGTACCTCTTAGCAGTATTTCATATACCCTGCGCGAGCCATAGCGTTATTCCAGCGGACCTGAAATGACCTTGTGCGGGTGTGTATCATTTATCTCGGTGTATGCATAACCCCGCCCTCCATTTGCCAGAAGCAACATAAAATTTTACAGTGCCCAGTCAGATGAAATGTGTAACAATGAACTGCTTGACCTCAAAGTGTCGTTTCATCAAATTTGCTTTTCCAAATTACTCCCTTTAACTTTCAGGTTTTAAAGCCAGATGGGGGATTTTTTTTTTCTTTGTTTCTTTCTTTGTTTCTGCTTTCCTCTGTGAAGGCTTATACCACTTAAACCTTTGGTTAACTATTTTCTTTGCTTTGATCTTGAGCAGGGACAGATGTGCTTAGTGAATCAACGTCTTAAAAGGGTTTTCATCAAATCCTTTTGATGGCTCTGATGTGCCCAAACCTTGTATCCGCGGTTTTTCAATCCTTCAAAGGAACAGTTTGACATAAAAAAAACCCCACTTGTTTTCCACTACAGAATTAGATGCAAAGATAATAATCATATAGTACAGTGCAGGTTTTGAGCCATCTTTCACTTTTTAAGATTTTGCCAGGAAAATAGGAAGCATACCTGGAAAATGATATTTAATTCAAAAACAGTTTGTACAATTCAAATGAGCTTGAAAGTCAATATCTGCTAAAACCAGAGGAGGCAAAAGTACAGACATGCTTTTCTAAAGCTATTTTTGTGTAAAGCTAACTACTAATGTAATAACAAAATAACATTGCATGAAATACAAACATTATTGCAATCTAAATTTTAATGACTGTACTCAGCTTGAACCTGTTATGTCGGACACAAGCTGTGAAAGGTAATTTAAAAACAGCTCTATTTTCTGTCGCCTGCATTGTAGAGGGTCGTCCTCCACACCTAAGCACAAAACGAGTGTAATCAGGGGTTATAGTGGGATTTAGCAGGTTGAGGAAAAGAACCACAACTTTCCTCTCATTCTTTCCCCTCCCTGGAAATACAGCAGCTGAAGCTTTAGCTAGCAGACACACTGCGTGAGAAACTGCACACAAACGTTGCATTTGAAATTACTTGCCACAAGTTACTCCCTTTATGGTCGCTCCTCTTCAGTAACGCTAGCTAAGATGCTGAAGTACTGCGACCACAACTTACGGACATCTCTCTGAGGCAGCTTTCTTGTAATTTATTTAAATAGTCTTCAGGGAAGGTTCTCCAGGCTTCTTGAAGGACATTAAAGCTCTTCTTTGGTTGTTGGCTGATTTTTGTTTCGTTTTCTGTCAAGATGATTCCTAACTGCTTCAGTAATGTTGAGGTGCAGGCTCTGGGGAGGCCCATCTAGTGTATGCTTTTCTGTCCGGGTATGCTTTTACTGCATCAGTATGTGGGTTAATGCTGAAAAATTAGGCCACTGCCAATCAAACTCTTTACAAATGGTCTTGCATGGTGGTTCAAAATCTCACTGTACTTTGCTCTCCGTCAGGTTTGACAAAATCGACAACACTTCTGGCTGAAACGCTGCCATGACGGCGGCTCCATCGTGTTTTACACATGTCATTCGCTGTTGTACCTCTCTCCTGACTGCCTTCATACATAGTGACAATGATTTGAACCAAATCTTTCATATCTGGATTCCTCACTCCTTTTCAGTCCAGGTCTGTGGCATACCTCAGCCTTTTCCCCCTGGTATCCCTTCCTTAAGAATTTCTGGTTGAATGATTCATAGTTCCCTGTTAAGCTGGCCATTAGCCGCTTATGTGTAGCAAAAAAAAAGAAAGAAAAGAAAATGGTCAGGTGCAAGAACTGGACAGCAGCCAATGTCCAAAGAAACACTTTGAAAGACCCTCAATAAGCCTGGAGAAGTTTTGCTCAGTAACATAAAGTCTGGATTTTTACACAGAACAATTCATTAATATAAAGCTAAAGCTAACAACTGGTTCACTTGACTCTACATGGTAAGCAGTACCTTAATGTGCCACTCCACTCCACCAGAAAGTAAATTAGCATTGCATTTTTTAGCCTTTTACATTGACACATTATCACAATGATGTACTTCTCTGTCTTAATTCTGCCTCCTCCACAGGACGCCCCCCTGCCCCGCCATATTGCCATCTCTGTGTTCAGATTGCTCCAATCGGTTCCAAGAAGTCAAATTCTGTTCCATTTTTTTAACCCCAAGCAGGGAGGAAAAAAAAGCATTTATATTCTAGCACTGCACTTCAATTTCACAACATGGATTATCCCCAAAGGTACCCGACATAGGACATAAAGGCGGCTGCTAGACAGTGTCTTCACCATCCTCACCCAAAACATATAGCTTTATGTGATTTATAGACATGTTCTGTTAGAGATTGATGTAAGGAATGGTGTTCGCTCCAGTTGGATTGCTGCTCGGGTATATTTTATAGGAAACTGAAAAGGACAGTATAGAGTATCTGGAGGATTATGATCACTGGCATTGAGTGACTGAGCAGAAATTAGAATGACTATTGTGTGAAAAGCATATTTTCATCATTAATCTGCCATATGCTCCAGCAAGGTTGTGTAAACTCAATGCTCAGAACATTATCTCATTTGCACATTTCAGTTAGCTGACAAATGGATGCGAACAGTAATGAAAGGGAATTTAAAATGGATTAATGTGGAGCTGATTGACGGCGGTTTCCTCTGCCAGTTTATGCAAATGTCACACAAAATGTACACTAAAAACAGCAACACCAAACAATAAATAATGAGTGTGCTCTTAATTGTTGGCTAGCATTGTGGACTGTGTTGTTTCTCCTGGGGTGAGATTTGGCTCTCATGTGCATATTGCTTTCCAATGACACCATATCTTTTCCCATTAGATTCTGCAATATGTGCCGGGTACATTATTATTTTAGGTTTTATCTGAAAAATTAACTCCAAATATGAGGTGGGACTCAACTTAACTACCCCCCGAGTACTCCCAAGATGTTGTCTTGGAAAACTGCTGCAGATTGCTGTTCTTACAAGCACCCCAGGGCCACTTTTATTGACTGTGAAACAATGCTTTTACCATCACCCCCCTACACCATAGCAGATTTACAAGACAGCCATCTCGGCTCCTCAGTGTGTATGTGTGTGTTTGTGTGTGTGTGTGGATGGCTGAGCAAGTGTCACAGAGCCACCCAGCCTCCATGGGGGGACTGTCAGTAAACATGCAGAATACAGACTAGAATCCAATGCAAACCAGTTTCTAAGTTATGCTGTTTCTGACCTTTGGTGGACTTTGGAAAGATGGATGCTACCCAGGCTATCGATAGAAATTTCTGGCCTGGAGGAGCAACACCACATTTCTTATGGTTTCCCATCTCCTGCAAGCTACCTTGAATAAATAAGTAAGCAGGCTGGATGACAGAGAATGCACAGTGGGGCTCGTGAAGTCTTTAATGTATTTGTGTAGCATCAGCACTGTAGAATGAGTCAAATTCATTTCCACGCGATTGTTTCCTGAATGTAATACGAGACCATTTTGCTTGTGTCGTCTCACAGAGCGAAAGAAGCCTGTTCTGGAGTCCCAGTTTTCTTTTTCCTCTGTTTCTGCAATTGCACCAACATCCAGCCTTGATCTACAGCTCCCTGTGTTCACACTGACTGCAGGCAGATATCTCTCCAATGGCTCACCCTCTGTTTCAGCAGATATTGTTCTTCCTCTGTTCGTGATACTGATTTATCGACTCTCATTTATCAGCCCCCATCCTGCCGTTATTCTGAGTCCGCACACAGTCGTGACACCGTGGTCGCAGAATTGGGGATGGGTGGGTGCACGATTGGGGGTGGGCTTGGAGGAGTGTGCGCTGACATGAATATGATGAAAGCTACTTTTTTTCCCCCATAAGATGCATATCAGCTGAGCATGAGGTTTTCAGCTTGTATATGACGGTTCAATGTCACTTTCTCTTGCCTGCGAGTGCACTGAAGGCATTTCTCATCTTGCTGTGGTCTTGCTTGCATGACTGGTTGATGTGATCCACAGAGGACATGTAATCATAAAGCATGCGCATGCATAGAAAGACGCACAGGCCATCACTTTTTCTTTCTCTCTACTCTCTGTCTCCGTGTCTTTCACACGCACCAACCCTGTTTCTCACAACCTGAAAGTGACGAAAAGGAGAATTCCATTAAGCAACTGCAACTCACTCCAGAGAAATACTTTTTGAGATTTTAATTTTCGGATGAAATAGAATATGCAAAACCTGAGCGGGAAGAAAGAGAACGGCAAGCAAAAAGAAGGGAAACAAAGAATCCCTCGAGAACCTTTAGATTTATTCATGCTTTCAAACGCTTGGCATTCCATCACCCTCTTGTCATTAAGACTTTGGGTCCCTTGGCCACATTCGCACAATAACTGGATAATTTCTTCCAATAAGCACAAATATGTTACTGGGATCTTGGTGCTGACTAGTCAGGGAGTTCCATGATCACTGACTAATAAATGTGCTGAATGGTAGCGAGCCCTGAGATCAATGTTATATTATTGTCTATATGGAGCGAAAAAGAGGCCACTGGGTCGCCAAGTCTTTCCTGTCTGGTGATCCTATTGTAGTCCGTCATTCATATAGATAGCTGAGAGCTAAAGTGAGTAAGGAACAAAACTCCAGAGCGTAGTAAGTCTAAAGAGCATCACTTTTCATTCACACATTGCCAAAGAACTCTGGACTTGATACGAGAGCGCAAGTCAATTCAAGAATGTTTTCATCAGTATCTTTTTTTTTTTTCCTGTGGTATTTGTGAGGTGTCAGTTATTACATGAAGAACATTACTGTAGAGTAGCAATACAAAAAAAGCACTAGTCAGCGCTGACACGCATATCAAACAATCTACTGTGATGAGTTAAGAAGAGATAAACACGCTCCCTTTAGTCTTTTTCGCTTCTTTAAATTCAATTTAAATTCCTATGGAAAAAAAAAAATAAGCAGCTCAAGCTGGCGTTGCATGCTAATATGACATTTCACCTGCTGCTGTCAAAAGGTGTAAACCATGGGACTGAATGATTATAAATGAGTTTTCACCTCACAGCGGCTCATTTCTAGGGTCTTTGCTTTCTGTCACACAAAATCTTTACGAGCTGCGTCTTCAAGACGTCCAAAGTCGAAGCAAAGATTTCACTTAAGAGAGCTTCCAACCTGGAGTCCTTGACTCATTTGCATGGCTCTTGTGGATGAAAGATCTACAGCTGTTGCTGCACTTGATGAAGTCTTCAGAGCAGCTGATTTATGGGGGTATAGCTCTCAGGTTGCATCAATCAAACACCTGTTTATTTATTTTTAAAATAAATATAATAACTTAATATCTACACTTTACTTGATGAAAGGTTGAGATGAAACATTTCAGAAAGGAACTCCAGGATGTGCACTCGCCAGCTGTAGTGTTAGTTACAGCTTGCAGCTTTTAGATTGGACCCCCGTTTTGCCTTTAAAACCATCTTAATTCTTTTTGGCAAAGATTCAACGCAGTGCTGGAAACATTCCTCCGAGATTTCCATATTGAGACGACTGCATCACACAGTTGCTGCAGATTTGTTTACTACGCATCCGTTACATCCCAAAGGTGCTCTATTTGATTGAGATCCAGTGACAGTGGAGGTCATGTGAGTACAATGATCTCATTGTAGTGCCAAAAAAAACCAGTTTGAGGTGATTTGAGCTTTGTGACATGGTGCGTTATCATGCTGGAAGCAGCTGTCAGAAGCTGGATGTACGGCGTTCATAAAGGGATGAACAGTGTCAGGGGCAAGGTTTAGGTAGGCTGTGAAGGTTGAACAGAGCGCAGTTGGTGCTAAAGAGCCCAAAGTGTGCCAAGAAAATACCCTCCAACAATAGCAACTTGAACTGTTGATTCAAGGTAGGAAGGATTCAAGCTTTCATGTTGTTTATGTCAAATTCTGACACTACTATGTAAGTGTCACAGCAGAAATCAAGACTCATCAGAGCAGGCAATATTTCTGCAATCTTCTATTGTACTATTGGAGAGCTTTTATGAACTGTAGCCTCAGTTTCCTGTTGTTAGCTGACACGATTGTCACCCAGTGTAGTTTTCTGCTGCTGCAGCTCATCTCCGTCAAAGTTCGATGTGCTGTGCATATAGAGATGCGTTTCTGCAGACCTTGGTTGAAACGAGTGCTCATTTGAGTTACTGTTGACTTCCAGACTGTCTGAGCTCAGTGCAGTCTGACCATTCTGCTCTGACCTCTGGCAGCAACAAGGCATTTTTGTCCAAAGAGCTGCTGCTCACTGGATATTTTCTGTTTTTTGGGCCATTCTCTGTAAACCCTAGAGATGGCTGTGCAGGAAAACCCCCAGTAGATCAGCAGTTTCAGACCAGCCTGTTTGGCACTAACAACCATGGCGCATTAAAAGCCACTTAAACACATTTCTTCCCCATTCTGACGTGGTTTGGCCGACTTGTGTGGAGTTTCAATAAACTCAGTACTCAGGCTTCCTCCCACTGTCCAAAGACATGACATGCATATTGGTTTAACTCGCAGTTCTAAATTGGCTGTAGGTGAGTGTGAATTCTTGTCTGCATCTTTCAACCCTGTAACAGACTGGTGACCTGTGCAGGGGCGTACCCTGCCTCTCACCCCATGACAATTGCAATAGGTTCCAACCCTCCTGTGACCCTGAATTGGATGTGGGGGGAAATGGATGGGCAGTGCAGACCAACAGGAATAAGAAGTATCATCCACCTAAAGCGGTGAGAAGACTGTCTCACTCTACCTGCTCATAGCACGAAGCAATTACAGGCAAACAAATATGTTACATATAGGCCAGATGCTGCCCTGAATGCTGAGTTAGCTGTACAGCATCACACTTTGAATGCAATTATTAAAACCTCAGAAAATTTAGGATACCACAATATTTAACTAGGTGCCTGAATAAATTCTTGTGTTCTTAGTGTTAAGATTTTTTTCTCCTGCAACATAGAGCCAGTTTCAGTAGAAAACCACTAGTAAAGGACAGATGAACACAACAGTGTAGCAAAAAAAAAAAAATCGAAGAGCCCCATAAACTCTTCATTTTATAAACAAGCAGTGATGCATGCCTGCCAAAACGGATAAATCATCTCCATACTTTTAAAGCCCCAAACACAGAATTTCGAACACAGAAACGACTTTATTATCAGGTTTTAGTCAGTTGCTCGAACAATAACAGCGCTCACAAAAAAGAAACGACAACGACTGTGTGCCTTCTCACATCGCTGTTTCACTACTGCTATTTCTGGCAGCGAGCATAATGCACGACAGGCAAGATGATCAAGTGTGCTACACGCAGCACAGTGCAGTGAAGTAAACGCAGGCGTGCCAACGGAGTCCACTTCACAGTCAGGCTGTAATAAATGGCTGGCTAGATGAAGTTAAATGAGCAAAAGTAGCCATTCATTAAACTTTTAATAAATCAAGTTCTAAATACAGTAAATTGCAGATGCGATGGCAGGGTATATGACCTCACAAATCCCTGTACAGGCATAATTCTTTGTTTAATTAGACAACCAATGTGCAACAATAAGATTAATTATTTCCAATTAAGTGTACAATGTGCTTACCATTAACAGATTCCTATCTATTGACATCGAGGCCAAGCCAGTCATTGCACATGCTGCTCTTCGTGCATTTTTCATTGATTTCCTGTGTCTCAGTATGGACAACAAACTGCAGATGAAAATGCCCCATACCTGTTGGTCTGTTTAATTATGAAGGCCCCCATTTTGCACATTTTGCTCCAGATCCACTTTACAGCATCAATGAAAAATACATCAATAACAAGGTACTGAGACATCTATCTCATACAAGGCTAAGATCAATAATTAATTCAGTGTTACAGACCACAGTGTGAGATCTGTTACTGCCGATTAGCGTCTTAAATAGCAACTGTAGAGATACCATTAGCGTGCATTAGTCGTGAGTTGGCTACGCAAAGCCAATAATTCCATGGTTATAGCTGGCTGAGTGAGAGCCATTAAACATTCATATTCAAATTAGCTTTTTTTTTTTTTTAAAGGAAGGAAGAATCAAGCATTGTTTCACGGTAGAATCTAAATTTGTCCAATAACACAAATCAATCATAGTGAAAAGTGTTCACTGTCAAGGAATGGCACTGCACAATAATTTGATAGCATGACCTTATTATCCGGGTGTCTCCATTTGAGCTCCACCACCACTGATGGCAGGATACTGTGCTCAGTCACACTTTATAATAAGACAGAGTTAAGGCTTACTTCAGCGCGTCGCCTGATTCCCTCTTTTATCTCATGCAGCAACATTTAGAGGTGCCCGTGTCATTTTAATAGCTAGACCCGCGATGATGCGATTATTCATGTTTACTGTCGGAGGCCTGTTTTAACTAGTGACTTGAGAGAAATGTGACACTCAGAAAAATGTGGATATCAATAAAGAAAAAGAAGTTTTGTCTTAAACACTGTAATATACTTAAAGAAAACTTTCACTAAAAGCAATGCATAGGTATGTAAAAGGTTAATTTTGTCTATATTATGTATAGTTAGTGCTTGTATTTAGTGTGAAACACCTGGATAATCTTATCTGCAAATGAATGCATACATTGGAGTTCCTACACAAGAAGAATTCCATTTAATCGAGCACATTGCACGCGCGAATGATCCCACCAAACCACAGCCAACAGGTAGGGATGAATATTTGTCTTTATTTAGTTATTCGCTTGCCTGCTTGTTTGCATATGCATTTAATATTTTGCGGAGTCTCTGCTTTTAGTCCAGACACACAGAGGAAACAGGACATCAGCAGAATAACAATCCCTACGGCTGATGAGCATGTACGGTGGAGTGTTGAAAAACACACGGGCAGCTCACTGGCCATCTATCATCTTCGCCAGACTATTCGGCACATCCTCACCAAGGACAACATTCATGTTTACACAATGGAAATGATCGCAGGTGAATATCTGATAAGGCTTTCTCTGGTGTATTACTCCACATGCTTCACTGATAATAAAGTGTTAGCGCTAAAGATTACATCACAGAAAATGTTTTCTTAAACCTTTGACACAGTGTCATATGCTGAAAAGAACACAATGCATCATTGAAATTGCTTTTAGTTGCTATTATATATATCTGTGTGTGTGTGTATTTTTTAAGTCAGATTGTATGTATACAGGTTAAATTGATAATGCTAACAAAATTAGCGGCATAAATTTAGAACCTCACCAAAAAGCTTAAATTATCCGTGCAAGATTAGAATGGTTTCTTATCCTAAGTCGACAGAGAAATCCAGTGCATTGTAACATTAGAAATTATTTAGAGTGCACAAATTCTTTTTTCTTTTTTGCAATAGTTGAATCATATTTTCTGTCTCCTAATGTTTCAAACAAAGATAAGTATCATCACATAGTAGGGCCGCCATAGACAGAAATTCAAGTAATATTAGATACACAATGGAGTGTGAGGTTTTCTGAGCTTCTGAATATAAAAGTACCCCCTTAGGTAGTCCTGGATTTAACAAGAAAAACTGCAATCAATTTTGCGTGTGTGTGTATGCGTTACACTTGTTTTTACTGAACCATTAATATTAAATGTGGCCTGCTTAGTAGGTAACCTTAGTAGGTTGCTTATTATATCCCTGACATCACACTGAAACAGTTGTTGAGGGGCAGACTACAAGACTTGCAGAAAACAAAGAGTATTTCATATGCAGATTTTGAATGACAGCTTGCTTTTTTGCTTGAGAAATACCAGATGTTATGCAGCGCCACTCAAAATGGTGTATAAGCGCCACTCATGGTGCATTTGACCACCATTTTTATTGGATGGGCAGCGTCTAACATTGAATAAACAGTGTTCAACAAAAAAATACATATGAGTTGTAACAGGCTTGTATAGAGAGGCCAACAAGCTTGAAGGCAATGTGCCTGCTTTGCTTCTGATGAACTTGTTTGCTCCTGCCACTCAGCTGCTAAATTTAGCCAGTTAGCCTGTAGCTAGATCAACAACAATGCCAATGTAACTCTGTATCAACCAATGAGAGAGTGGCCATCCAATTAAACGGAGTACACAGGGTAATGAGCTTTGCTTAATAAGAATCCATATGCTTAAAATCCTAAAGGGACAGGTCACATTTTAAATAAGTGGGACAAATTGTATTATAATATGAGGAGACATTTATATAAGAAAAAAGTTTTTTATAATGAAATCCAAATCCATCTGTAAATCCACAGGTGTTGAAACATTACATAATAATAATTTAAAAAATAGAGTAATAAGAAATACGAGTTCAGAGCTCGTTTTCTTAAACCTTCCACAAATAATTGGTATATAATATGCTTTTATTGCCTCAGAGCTCTCATTTTTGGGGCTCCATAAAAAGGCATGATTGGACATCAAACACTGTACATAGTCTATTATCTGAATGGCGTAATTGACATGAGAATGTGACTGGCTACATTCCATCGGTAACCCTGCAGTGCTTCTGAGGGGGAAAAAAAGCCGTTGTTTTCCCAGCACTTGACTTGAATCTTCCTCTGAGGTTTCATCACCCTCCATATGAAGGAAAAAGGAGGACTGGGTGGGGGGGCTCAAGCAGGGGCACTTTTTTCTTTATGCCAGCACCAGCTGCATCTCTGGGCACCCAGAGACAGTATTAAGGTAGACACGTTTCTTTTGTGCTTCAAACACTGTGACGACTGCCAGGATTTGCAGGTACTGGCTGGCATAGAGAGGGGAACCTTTGGATGTGTGTGGGTAGGATGCACCAACAGGGGCTCCTTTTACTTGAGAGGACACCCACAGGCTCCAGTGGGAGATGTTCTGACTGTGAGATGCCTACAAAGCTGGAGGTGGTGAGCAGAAAAGAAAGAAAGAAAGAAAAAGCAAAGGAATAAAATGCAAATTGTTTGCCCATTTGAAAAAAGCACAAACTGTGGGATACTGGGTGTTAAAAATCAGTTTATATCCTGCTTAGCTTTCTCAAAATAGCCCAGTTTAGACAATGTTCTACAGCTCAAAGTAATTAGACGGGCTCTGCAGGCAAATTAGTGGGACACTTGTACCTGCATGGCAATGCTTACAGGGATTCTGCTCAGCATTCAGCACAGGGAAGCACATTAAACAAGGTAACTTCTGACTTTAGTACAGATGCCAGTTTTCATTCTTTGACACAGCTTTATTCATAATGAGTGAAAGAGAGAGGGGAAACATTTCTGAAAAGCCAGTTTTTCTGGAAGCTTGTGCCACAACATTAAAACCACTCACAGCTGAAATGAATAACTGCTCATGTCATTACAATGCAACCTTCTTCTGGGAGACATCACACACACATGGATTGTGTGTGTGCATATCTCTATCTCTCTCTATATATATAGATATTTAGAGATATATATAGCCAGCATGACCATCAATCAACACATAAGCCCACGGGATTTGAATTTGGAAGAAATATATGAGTTCATAAAACCAACACAGAAACAACACACAAGCCTCTGTTTATGGTGAGATGTGACTGAAGGTCTGCTCTTCTATATAAGGAAATTAATACTGCAGTTCCTTCTAAACCCATATGTTTTTCTATGGTTAAGCAAGGAGTGAGGAGGCACTGACCCACTTCAATAATGAGGAAGGGGTTTGACTGTCCCTTGTGCGCAGCCTATATTTTATTAATATGGGTATTAACACTGTGCTAGAGTGGGCATAGAGACAATGATTAATATCAATATCTTGACAAAGGAAATGTACTAAAACGGTCGACCAATTTGCACTTTTCTGAAATACTTTTTATGGAAAAGACTAAAAGCTAGGTGATTAGTTAGGGCTCATTGGTCTCTGAGCTGCTTCGAAATAAATGAATAATGCTTGATACACCCAGCCCCCTCTTAAGCTCCCAACACCCATCACACAAACACCCCCCACCCCCTCCATCCCACCCAAGAAGTGGTACCGGCGATTAGAGCATCATTAATGGAGCACAAGGGGGATGAAGGGGTGAGGGTGGGGGGGGGCTCAGGTCTCGACTGCACCAAATTTATGATGGCTGGGGCCCACGCACCAGTGACCCTCTTCAAGCTGCTCCTTTGTAAGGTTTCACTATAGATACAGTTAATGGATGCACACAATGAGCCTCAATGGCCCTGCAATGATGGATCTGGGCCATTGTGAAAAGCTCTACAGACAAGGTATTTCAGAGGCCTGTCACCCAAACTTAGAAGTGGGAAGGAGAGGGAGAGGAGTGCATACTGCAGAAATGTTGCGGGGAACATTTGGAGAAAAATAATTGGGACACGGTATAGTATTCCTTCCTTTTGTCTTTCTTTTAATTGTACATAGAGGGAATGAATCTGACACAGAAGTGTGTAATTTTGTGGCAGTGAGTATAAAATGAACACACGCAGACACTTCACACAATGATGCACGTTACAAAGAAGACTCAAATTCAGCCCATTCCCTCTACGTACAATTAAAACTGTGTCCCAAATGTTGTGTCAATAGAGACCAGGGCTGGGAAAAGGTAGTATGTTGACAGTTGATGTTTTCTGGAGTAATTAATTAATGAATTTTTGATATGTTGCCCTTATTTTTTGAGTTGTTGTAATTTATAGATAAAAAGTGTACGAAATTGATTCCAAGGGTATTTGTATCTAAATGGCTGAAAGTATTAGTGGTAAGCAAGACAGTATATAATATATTATATAATTATACAGTAAGGAAGATGCATTCTGCATACTTTGAATATGTGCTCTTTGGCCATTCTGCCTTCCAGGCTTTCATTTGTGCAACTCGCCTCCTCCTCATCTCTGCCTCACTTTGGCCACTCAGAGCCCCATCCAAGCCTCCATCTTCATCTTCACTACCAGTGGTGTCTAAACTCTGGAGGGGTGGGGGGTGGGGGGGGTGTGTCCTGTCCCGATTCCTATCACCGCTGGGATCCTGATCTGCTATGATGGGTCAGCAGAGTCTAATCTTCAAATAGCTTAATTGAATTCTGCATCTCAATAAATTGTGTGCAATGCTTCCAAATTATCTCGACTTATCGAACTGGTTATTCATTCTTCTCTGGCTGGCTGTGCCAGAAGCACTAGAAAAAAAATTTTGACCCAAGAGGGTAAGTCATCAGACAAGCTGATAGGTTCTGAGGCTGTACGGTCGAATCCATAATTTTTTTGATTATAAACTGTATTCACAGTAAAAAGGTTCATTCCCAGATCAAAATATACATTTTGATCGTATTTTGTCAGTAGATTGCACTCGAAAATAAACGCTTTTTCTTATGACTGCCTCTGCAGTAAACAAACCATTAGCTAGAGAAATTATTACAATTTGCTGTTGTCAGCCGTCAGTTCACTTATTAACAGAGCGGTCGATATATTTGCAAGATCCATTGTTGCATTTTGAATGTATTTTTCATATGCTTCAGCATTATCCTGCCTTTGGGGGAAAAAAAGTGAAAAACAAAACCAATTCTGTGGCTCGTCGATTCACGAGGAAAACCCAAAGCTGCTGTCCTGAGAGGAAGAACAATGACATCATACAACAGGGATTTAAATCAGTGAGCATCACTTACAACTTTGCAGTCTCCAACACAATTTAGAGAGCTCTAAATTACACCCCGCTAACTAACTCCATTTAATTCCACCACCCCTTCATGGGTTTCTGCCGGCCCAGTCCCATTCAGCCCCTTTCCTGAGTGTGCAGCCATTAGGCGGTAGTTGTCTGCTGATCCTTGCCTGCACCCAGTGTCTAATGACAGTGGTTGGTGTCACACGTCTATCTCCCTCTACAGGGATGCAGCTCCTACCGGTAATACTCACTACAGGGGAGAAATGCCGTAATTATGTACAAGTAGGGAGACAGTAAATGGAGAGGGAGATCGTAAGTGTGATAGAGAATGGAGGTTGTTCCCTTGTCAGTTTGATTACAATGTACAGTGATGACCAGGCCTCACGCTCTGACACGTGTTTTTTCTGCTGATGTCACTATGTTTCGCAACACCTCAGGTAATAAAACGATTACCAGTGAAATAAAAGCTACTGTTTAATCATAAAGCAGTTGCGGATACATCTGGACCGCTGTAAGGTTACAGCGTGAGACTATGAGGCTATGGACTGGTTATGATTAATGATTTTTAACAGCACGCCCATTCCATCCCATGAACTGCAGCGCGAGGTACTTTGTGTTGAGGTGATCTGTTTCACTACACTGCATACTGTCCTCCACACCCCCTCTCCAATCAGTGTTCCTTCCACTCAGCAGCTTTGATCATGCTGGGATTGTTTTGCTCAAGCCTGTCACAGTTCTTTTTTTTTTCTTTTTTTTTTGCCCCCCCCCCCCCCCCTCCCCCCCCCTCTCCTTTCTTTCCTCCCGCCCTCCCCACCCCCCTCCCACCCCCCAAATCACCAACAA
>VOQJ01033978.1:7534-19088 GCA_015052665.1 Apistogramma diplotaenia | reverse complement strand
GCATCTTTTTTCGGCTTGGTTACCTTTATTGTTTCATTTTTTTTGTCGGGCTGCTAATAACATCCAAATCCTGACTTAGGCCCAAGTGTCCTTTCATACACTGTTCTCCAAAAAAAAGAACATTGAAAAACTCTGCATGCGCTAACAAATTGCTTAACTGGCATAGCTGCAGAGTTGAGAGTTAGCAGTGAATGCTAGCCACAGTTGATACTATGTGAAAGACCACTGTGTTTGACTCCAGCTTTCTACACCGTGTACCCTTCCTTGTTATTGGTCTTTTCTGTTCTGCCCTCTGAGCATCTGCTCAGTGTTCTTCTTAGTGGAGCTTTTACTGCATCACCTTTTAATCTTGGTGTTGGACACAGCCCTCTTCTTATGTGAAAGCTTTGAGCTGCTGCATGAGAGTGAAATTAATTGTGTGTTAAGCAGAGTGGAATTAATGGCTTGCACTGAAACCTGTGGCCATGGCTGGCTTAGCTGTTCGCAGATCCCCCTGATCCTGCTTGTTACAGGAGCTTGGCTATTGTAGATGGTGAGATGATTGTGAGGTTTCAGGCTCTTTTTTTTCTTGTTTCTTTTGTCTTTTGGGGGAGCACGGGGATCCCTGCTTTTGTCTGCCTCCATGTTCCTTTCAGGTGGTATCACAGCTGGCCTCTTTAATTCACCGGAGACATCTTGTGACCCTACCCCCCAGGAGGCAACTGTAAACACACACACACACACACACACACACACACACACACACACACACACGCACACACACGCACGCACGCACCCCTACCACAGAAAGTTACTTTTCTGCTCTACATTAGTACTTACGACATAGGCATGTAATGAACATGTGAAAACCTATGTGTATTTTATTTTCCTTGCATAGCTCAAGTTTAAAAAGAAAACATTTGAGTCAGGTTTACAAATGCATCAGGTCATCCTTGGGAATCCCCAGCATGTGTTGTCTAGCCATCTGCCCACTCTAAAGATGCCGACTCATTGGGCTTCACAAATGGAACTACTATACAGTTAGACAATTACCCTAAACAGCTTGGTAATGGGTTTATGGTGTCTAGAATGATTGCCCCCAAAGTAAAACTACAGGATCTCCACAAAAACCTTACATGGCTGTAAATATGTATTAACCAGAAAATAGGCCTTGTGTGGGATCATTTAAAAGAGACAAAGACTAGCTCTTGGACAAAGAGGAAAGATGCAGCAAGAAAGAGGGGATTCTACTTAGCTAATGAGCTGCTCTATACAAATGTAAAAAGGTAGGTCTTTAGGCAGTTGCCCCGCTGGTTGGGTCTGATAGACTGTAAAATGCAGAGGTCCAGCCACTGTTCCCACTGTCCATTGTGGCGATGGTAATTCAGCCGATCCCATGTTATGTTGCAAAAGGTTTTAACTGTAGAAGGAAGGGGGGACAAAGTCATTACTTGTGCTGAACTCTGATAAATCAAAGTGAAGAAAGATGTATTGTTAAGTGTTCATTCTTTGAGAACCTCAAAGAGAAGCACCCTCCTCCGGCCACAAATAAGAGTAAAACTTCTAACGTAAGCAATGAAGGACCTGCCTATTTCCTTAAGGCCCTTCAGCGTCAAGGGCCATTTTGGCCAGATCTTACTCCGCCTCATGAGAAGTAGTCAGCCGTTAAGAAGACTTGACGGTGAAACCCTTGTGTCAAGTGAACATCATATATGGAGACTGGCATCAGAACACTCAGACCAGCCTACTTTTCTAGTCTTGCAAGGTGTTTGAGTGAAGACAAAAGACTTCATGGAAATAATGAACAAAAAAATATATATTCCCAGTGATGCAATTTCTCTTGCAGAGAATGAAATGAAAACACAAGACCAGAAAAAGAAAGAAGAAATTCTTTCACTCATAGATATTTGTACATTTGTAAAGCAGAAATAATGAAGCCGCTTGTGCTGCATGACGGACTTTAAAGCGATTTAATTATCACGTCTAAATGGCTGAATTAGGGGGGTATCAATGTTTTTGTGTTGGGGAAGAAGGGGACTTGGAGATTATACCGCCGATTGAAATGTAAAACAGCTATTGCAATTACCCATAACCTCAGCACGAACCTTGCCTGAAACAATGCAACTTGTTTCAAAGGCTAAGAGGCAGGCTCATCCCTGAGAGGCACGGCTAGATAACAAGAAGGCATCATTAAAGGTAAAGGAAGGGGAAAGGAGGTTTATTTTATTTTATATATTTTTTCTTGCAAAAGATATGAGCAACAGTGCAGCACCCTCAGCCAAACACCTTATTGAATCTTCCTTTAGTGGGTAATGAAGTCGTTTAGTATAAAATGTGAGACCAGGTCATTTTGCGATTTATTCATTTCAATATCAAAGTGGTAAGTAAGAGTTATTTGGAAAGTAGGTAGGTGGGTTTCAACACGCTTAAGCAGCAGAGTACGTCTGGCTTTTTGAAAGTGTTTTCTGGATTGGTGACATCAGTGGCTCTCTCATTTCACCAAGCTGTGAAAAGGTGTGTTCAGCTTAAGACTGAGCTGGGTTTTATAGATATTTGCATGCTAATGTCCCCAATACAATTCAGCACAGAGTACAGATAGATCTGCTCAGTGCAAATGCTACTTTTTAAAGAGCCTCCTTTTTTCTTCTTTCTTCTTCTTTTTTAACCAGGGAGGTCTTTTGACTGGGCTCGGGGCTGAAGCACACACTGCCACACGCTTAATCTCACCCTCCTTGATTCACCCAGATGGATAGGTTTCTCTCCCTGTTTTGATGTTTCAATGCTGTCCCCTTAATTCCAGTCTTTAATCACTCTGTGTCAGCACCAGGACCTCAGCTTGCCCTCAGCCCACTTCAGAACGACCTCGATTTCTTTCCAAATCTCCTTCGCAGCCAGCCCCAGTATGAAGGGCAGATGTGGGACATGAGCCAATGTGGTCCCTGAGGTGTTTGCCATCTTCATCCTCTTTGTCAACACACTGCTTTCTGTCACTGTCACAATAAGAGGCAGTGCTCCTTTGTCTACGACGAGTTTAGACAGAGAATGCAAACTGTGTCTAACACGGATTGAGCTTGGTGGGTGTCAAAGGGGGTCATTTGATGTTTGATCGGCTGTTGCCATTTTGGGTATAAAAAGGACCAACTGTTTGGGCCTTTAGTTGGTGTTTGCATGCATTTGCATAACCGACCTGAAAATGAGCTTTAATGAAGAAGTGGGTTTTAGTGTATTTACATTTGGAGTGTATCTTTCAGCCTATTAATCAGTAGACAGCAACTGTTGAGCAGCTCATGAGAAGTGAAATGCTAAAACCTAGTGTTCCAGTCTTTATACAGTCTTTATAGTCTTGTTCACTACCTGCTTACTTATAAACCAAATCAACTGAGCTTCTGCATAAAAAACTTGCAATGATTACCAGTCTTAAAAACAGTCTGTTACAGTTAATTACAGTAACTGAATACAGAAACGTGTTGTATTAAAAACATTTTATAACATCTCACCAAAATAGAATTTCATTTTTCATGAAGGGTGCAATGTCAGGTGACATATTTTGTCTATTTATGCCAAAACTGAGTTTGTCCAACTCTGAGCTTGAAAGTCAGTATTTAGTATGACCACCTGCAGTTTCTTTAAGCAGTCTTTAGGAGAAGTTCTCCAAGCTTTTTTAAGGACATTTAAAGGTATTTGGATGTTGGCTGCCTTTTGTTCTGCTCTATCAAGATGACCCCACACTGCTTCAGTGATGTAGAAGTCCAGGATCCCTAAGAATGGCTTCTTGACAGCCACACTTCCTGAAACTTCTTTTTTGTCCTCTGCTTGTCCAGTTTCTGTCACTGCTAGCCCAAAAGGACTAAATTGCAGGACACTCTGGAAAAAGTTAAAAGATTTTTATGAACAAATATAAGCAAGAATTCCAAATAATTCACAGGCACAAAATGAGCTGCTTTGGAAAATCTCTCTGTAATAATGAATATAACTATTACCATTTGAAGGTTTGAAGGTGGTAGGCCAGATTGAAGTGAAGGCATCGGGAGAGGTCTTGATACATCAAGTGTTGTTCTGGCCACAAGCAAGAGAGGTTGGAATTACAGCGCACATCTTTTTCTAATATAGAATTCTTGTGTTCTGTTCAAACAACAAAGGTGTGCCACGCTCCTTCCAGCCAGTGCTTCCACTCCTCCAAAGCCAGTTTCACTGCCGGCATCTCTTTATCTCATACCTTACTCTTCTTGGCTACCATTTGGGAGAGCACAGTAGATACTGTGGAATCAGAGGAATCAGCTTCCACTGTGAATTGTCAAGTGGGGTCAGGATTCTGAGTCCTAAATCAGAGCCGAGGAAGTAATGTAACTTACTTACCATAGTGCCAGATGAACCTCCAACTGAAGTTTTGGAATTTTTCAGCTTTTATAAACTTTTTCCAGTAACTTTTGTAGTACATGTCACACATGATGTTGGTGCTCCTTTAAATTAAAGGAGAAGATCAAAGTATCATCCAGGTAGATTGTTACAAACCTATTCAACCTGTCTCAAAACACATCATTACCAAATACTCAAAAGTGAGAGAGGAAAAGTCCCCAGGTTCCATGGGTTTGAATCTCAAGGGATTTTTCTGGACAATAGTGGGTCAGACTTCCCCAAAAGGTAAGGGAGGCAGGTACACCAAGACAGAATCTGGCAAGTAAGGTAACTATGTGGCACAACTCAATGACAAGAAAACTAGTTTCTGTTGTTGGGAAGTCATTACCACTCAGTATAGCTCAACAATGTGGAAAGGAGGTTATTTATATACTGCAGATGAATGCAAATGGAATCAATCATGGTAGTGGAAACTAGGACAGTTATACCTATACCTGGAAGAATGTAAACACAGCTAGTACTGTTACAAAGTGTTTAAAGATGCCATTTAAAATTGGTTCTTTGCTAAGTTGTCTATTATGTCCATTAGACCCAACACTGGTTTATCCCTTTAGTTGGATGCCCTTTTTATGCTGGAATGTTTATTAGGTTAGTGTTCAGTGGCTTAACAATAAACAAAAAACCATGGCGTTACATTTCACGGTGAGGTACAGGTTCCTGGAAAACTACTACTCAATGGTAAACAAGAAGGTCTGGCTCCTTGGAAGCAAAATATGAAGAAATAAGGAGTGGCTCAAGACTTTTGCACAATAGTTGCTTTGTTAAGATGGCCTTTGTTGGCCATCTAGATTTATCTTTCTGTTTGTGTCACTTCCCCCAGAGTCTCCTTTTTGCCTGGTGCATCTCAGCTGACTTTATTTAACATGCAAATTACTGACAAAAATGACTTTATTTTTGTGAAGACATTTTAACTCATGTTCGTCATTAGACAGACAGCCACGAGCAATTAACCACATATCTCCTGTTCGTGGGCAGCACAAGGCCCTTATTAGGGTGAACAATGATTCAACGAAGAAGATGGGTGCTACTGTTTGGAAAAGGAAGCTGTGATGCAAACCACTGCTTTTAGCCTTAAGGCGCGAAACTCATTAACACCTCTTAAGCCCAGTGACACGCTACCTTATATATATGGAAACTCTACAGTGTCTCAGCAGGAGCATTCATTCAAACCATTCAGTAACCTCATAAGGTGGAGGTGCATCAGCTGACCTACATTTTATGGTAACTTGACAGGCAAGGGTTTGTGTGTGATAGCATCTATGATAATAAGCACTGATACTGAGCCAGTCCTGTGACTTGTGTGGCTACTTTATGGTCTTCCCCTGGCTATGTTCCAGTGTGAGGTTTAGTTCAGTGGTGGCTAAAGGCAATAAGCTCTGGTCATGTGGCTGGGTGCTGTCACGCAGGCAGACGAGGGCTGAGAAGCAAGTTAAAAAAAAGCCCTCTAAAAGAATAAGGCTACTCCTTTAAATTTTATGAACTGATTAAAGGATCGTAATGCACTTTAATGTTTCGCGCAGAGTCCAGGTGAGTGTGGCCAACAGGTGACGGAAACATAGCAGGTTCTGATTTAATGCACATGTCAGTTCTGTTTCTGAAAATTTCTTTTTGTTTTCAAGTATTGTGCAAAAGTCTTGAAACATCCCGATTTCTTTTCATTTTGCTTCCTGATTCTCTTGTATTTCTTAAGTGGCCTTGAGCAATAGTGCCAGACTTTCTGAAGAGCTGCTTTTTTAAACTCATTCTCAGTCCAGTATGACCATTTTCAGAGGAATGTCTGCTTTGTTTGTTAAGTGACTTAACACTGACTTATGAGTCATTCAGGCATAAGAAGCCATCTAACTCAAGGGACAAACCAGTGTGTGTATAGATAACGGACAACATAGCAAAGAACCAACACTAAATTGTATCTTCAGGCACTTTATTTGAAGCCTCATCAGAAATGGTGGAGGCGTGGCTATGAAGAAGCCATTCTTAACCAAGGAAATGAGGGTAAACGAGATGTGGTATGCCGAAGTAAACAAGAACTGGACTAAAATCAGTGGCAACAGGTCTGATGGATCCAAATTAGAACTTTTTTGTTCAAATTATCGTCAATATATATGTCAGCGGTCAGCCTCCATATATATTGACAGCCTCTCGACTGTAAATTCACAGCAGAGGCTTTGTCATGGTTTGGAGCTGCATTCCAGCCAGTGGTGTTGGGAATCTTGACAAAATTGATGGAATTATGAACCTTAAAAGTACCATCAGATTTCGATCCAGCATACATCACCATCTGGAAAACATCTGATTGGTAACAGCTTCATTTTTCAGCATGACAATGATCCCAAAGACACTGCCAATGCGGTAAAAGCATACCAGTCATGGACTGGCCTCCTCAGAGCTTGGACTGAAGCAGTGAGGGATCATCTTGACAGGAAATGCAACAAAAGGCAGCCAACATCCATCCAAAGAAGAGCTTTGAATGTCCGTAAGAAGCCTGGAGAACCACTTAAAGAAATTACAAGCACTCTTGCCTAAGAGAGTTCTGGCTGTGTTGAAGAATCAAAGTGGCCATACCAAATACTGGCTGGATCGATGGTCTTGAATGTGCTAGAAAAGTGTGTTGGTATCTGATATTACAAAGATGAATGCTGAATTAAGTGCAAATTTTGTATAGAAATCAGTTTCAGTCTTTTCTCGTGTGTGGTCAGGCTGCTTTGGCACGTGTTGGCATTTCAACATGTTTAATTGCACTGCGCAGCATGAACCTTACTGTGGCAGACGGAGACATAGCACATGATAGTAAGGTAGCTGGAGAGAACTGTGGGTCTATCAAGGCAATGAGGTGCACCTGCATCAATTAAAACTAAAATATCACCTAAATATGCCTTTTCCACCACATACAGTACTATGGTATATTTTGAATTTCAGCCCTTTTGGATATGTACAAAATGATTTCTGAAACAGTGTTTATGTATCTGAGATCAATCTATTAGAATTTCTAAATAGGAAGTTGCTTAGAATTTATAACTAGCTATCTTGAACTCATAAAGGTGACTGATGCTGACATATTTTAGAAACAAACGCCCACAATAAATATTACTACAGGTGACATTTTGACTCATTCAGATTGAACAATTAAAAGGTGCAGGAGCAAATGGATTGCTAATAAATGTAGCAATGCCCTTTTAGTGAAGTTTAATTTCCCATCTGTGAAAATGAACCATGCATGTCAGAAGGTTTAGCCTTACTCATGTTTAACAGGTGCTATTTTATTTTTCACTGCAGTCCCCTTTAAGACCCTTGTAAAATGCAGCAACCCTGCAACTTTAATTTCATTTTGGGGAGGCCTCAAAGCCAACTAAATGCTGCTGTTTTTTTCTTTCGGTTGACACTGAAGGACCAACTTTGCTACCAATATATTGATCCTTGAGTTGGTGTTTGGTCCCTGTGCATGTTTGAGGTCCATGGTGAAGCTGCAAATGTGCCTATGCATGTGGTCAGATTGAAACTTCCCTCCCCAGGAGCCAAGCATGTTTCTTGCTTTATTTCAGTAACTCTCAAGAATTTTTTTAAGCATTTTGAGTAAACTTGACATGGCAAAATAAAATGTCCTCAGATAAGCTGAAGGCACACTCCTGAAGGATAAGAAACCGGAATTTACTAGAGCTGCTTTCATCATGGTTATGGTTGGTCATAAAGCAGATAAGTACACCTCTAAAATGCGGCATTCATACTATTGATGTAATGGCTGTTTAATGTCTGTGTCTACTCCAGGTTTAGTGTGTAAGTGGCTGCTGATTGCTGAACACAGGCCAGGTCTCCTCCCTGTGGACACGTATAAAGGCTGGTGTAACACAGGGCCAAGACCTGGTTGCTTATACACCATCGATGCCATCCTTCCTCCCCTGTCTCCTTCCACCCATTTCTTTGTGAGGTATTGTGAAGATGGTCATTTTGGGTGAGAGGTGGCTGGATCACAAGGGGAGTGGAGTGTGCCGTCCATCAGACAGCTCAGCCCTATCTGTCTCATAATGATGATATCACTGGAGCCAGGCTTACAAACACACACACACACACACACACACACACACACACACAAATCTCGTGTCGCCGCGCCTCAGGCTGCTTGTCTACCAGGCTGCACAGGTGACTCACAGTGGCCCCGATGGAGTGTGTCACCGTGGAGTCTGGTGTCTGCAGGAGTCTGGGTGTGTGTGGCGTCAGCTGAATGCATCGGTGAAGTGAAGCATGAGCTACCCGGTGACCCCCTACAGCGCGTCTCCCTTATGAACTCATAGTGACTCAACTAATAGCTAAACCTGCCACAGATTTAACCGTGGCCTCATCACCCTGCAACCCCACTGCAGGTTTATTGAGGCACCACAGAGTGCGCGTCACTCAGCTGGCATCTAGAGAGCAGCGGATGCTGAGTAGGTGGGTGTGTGCGTGCACTCATGCACATAGTTTTTGTTCCCTTTAGGAGGCTTCGCACAGTAAAATCAGTGTGAGCATTTTTTAATGGCATTTAAGGACTGCAGGCTCGAAAGATCACTAATAGTCTGGAGCCCTCAGCACAGGACATTACCAGTGATCAGTCTGTTTTACAGCCATCAGATGACAAGACATAACTGGAGCTCTCGGCGAGCTCTGTGTTTCAGTGTTTTAAGCAATGGAATGGCAGTGACGTTAGATTTAATTGCGACACACAGAAGCATATTTTACTTTATGGCCAGTTATTAACACTCTGTGTCTCTGTGTGTGTCTGTGTGTGTATGTGTGTGAATTAAATGGTCGGTTAGACTTGTGAGGGGTCAAAGTTCTGTCTTATCGTCTAGTGCGGGTGAACCTGCCCGCCTGCTGTCGGGTGATGTTTATAGTTCTTATCAGCACAGCAGCCAAGTGCACACACAAACACGCACATTGCTCTAAACATACAAGCTTCTGCCCTCTTGATTGCTTTAGTGGCAGAAACCAAGAAACTACACACCCACATACACACTTCACGTACATGCACGAAAGCCTCTGCCCACTTGATTGCTTTAGTGGCAGTGCACGCACACTAAACAAACGTGTTCAGCCGCACACTCTCACACAGGCATAAATATACACAGTCCCTCTGGTCTTCCAGTCTTTTCCCACACTGATAGAGATCAGGACCATGCCATAAAGCAGAGTCTTGGATCACAGGGCACAACAGAGGCCCTCCTCTCCTCTCGCAGCCCACTTAGATCACTCGCAGCTCACAGGCCTGATAAGATGTTCACAGTGTCTTCCTATTCCCCTCACCAGGACCAAATCCCTTCTCTGCCTATCCTCACCTACTCTTCCAATTCTTCTCTTCCAATTCTTCTTGGTTTTACCTTTATCTCTTGTTGTATTCCTAATTTTTTTAAATATTTCTCATTAATATGTAAAGTCCATTAGGCTCCCATTAGCCATTCACTATTCACTTACTATACTTCAGCTCACAGTCAAATAGTACAATATAAATATATTTAAAAACTGTTTAACATTAACTGTTTCCTTGATGATAATCACATAATAAACGTGACCTCAGCTCAGAGAAAAAAAAGTTTCTGTCCACACAAATCTCACCTATCTCTTGCAAGTAGAATTTTATGTTGAAATATCTCAGCTATTTCCATGATGTCACGATTTAATGTCCAATTAATGGATGGCAGTGGAAACTGAGGTAGTTTAAACTCGATTCTGCAGAATATTTAGTGGTGTTTGAGCTTGTCCAGCCCTTCGCTGGTTATAAATCACCTGCCCTCTCTTGACCCTCATTGCAGCATAAAGCCACACTTCCTCTGGCAGGGCTGCTTTAAATGGGCTTTATTGCAGGCTTCTTTGCAAGCTTGAGCCTTTGCAGACTGTAATTTTTTTTAGTGTTTTGTTTAGTAGACAGGGTCATGTCAATACAGATATTGTGTGCAACTCCCACATCTACTCACCTTCCTTAATTTGTTAGCTCTGTTATGTTTAAGAATGAAAGCTGTGGAAAAGATAAACCTCTGTATGGAGGAAATGCAGGTGGTTTCTGTCCTTTATGTGGTAGAGGTTAGCCCTCTCATCCTATTCAAGTGCTCAAAGCCAAGTGCTCAAAAATGCAACATTTTTAATATGTATATATAGCTATGTAAATGTTTAAATACTCATAATGGAAATAGCAACCAATAGCTTCAAATAACCTACATTTTTCCTTCTCAATACCACAAACATTGACTAACAGGGATTGTTTCATTGCCAGAAAGGCTAATGTGTGTTGTTTCATTGGAAGTAGTTATCTCATATTCTGTGTCATGTGGGATATGTAGCATCTTATCAGTCTGTGCATATAGTCACAACTTACGATACCGGGAGCAGAAGGAAATGACTTGTGTGATTATTTATCACGGCCATTACCCTTTGACATGATACACAAAGCTGCTAAGCAGCCAAACGTGGTGTATAAATGAAGCACCGCTGCAAAACGCGTGTGCTTACATTTCTTAATGTTTCAGTGTTTTGTCTTCAGGCCTCGATTGTCAGCTCATATCACAGCAGCACAGCACAGAGACATTAAGTTTTTGAAAACTTTCAGTGACTGCCAGTGCATTTTTGCACAAATGACAGTAAAAGCACAACCTAAAGTCAATTTGGACGACTAATCGATTCAGATAAGAACTGACAAATGAATTGTGGCGACAGTCCTGCTGCTGACAAGTAACACAACATGACACACATTTACCCTGTTCATTGCTTTTATGAGAAGCATTTGCTTCTCTTTCTTTTGTAAAATCACTCAATTTCTCTACATTTTAGGGTTTGTTTGGTTTGTTTTTTTCATTTGTTAGGGGATAATAGAAAAATGGTAGTTCACCTTTAGTAACCACCACCGTCAAGCAAAGAAAATATTGAAATTTTATTGCCTTTTTTTTCCCAGCAGAAATTCCATAAAGTGGATTGATCAGTTTAAGAAGTGCAGGACAACATTCACTGCAGTGAGCACTGACCATCGATGATGTCCTTGGAATGAAAAAAGTGTTAATAAGACATCCAGTGTATATTTGTAGTGATGACAAGGCTTTCGTTTTGCAAACTATGACTCTGGGCTTCTTTAGAAGCATTTTACAGTCTAGTGCTCTGGGTAAGCCGGACAAATTATTGCAACATTACCATGATGTTATCG
>VOQJ01033977.1:0-33841 GCA_015052665.1 Apistogramma diplotaenia | reverse complement strand
TGGAGGCTCACGAGGATTACTTGAACATACACTGACATCATTATTGGAAGCTTTGGCAGGTATGATAATCCTTCCACAGAGAGTTTCCTTTATTTCCCCACTACAATGTTCTGCACCTGAACTCAGGCTGAGACCTTCACAAAGACCCAAGGTCAGGCCGTAGCACTCCAAACAGGCTTCACTCAGGCCTCGCCAAATGAAGGGAACAAACATTTTTATTTGTAAGGACAGAAGGCTTTCTTTTATTCTACATTTTTCCAAATAGAATAAATGTTGTTTACAGTTTCTGGATGTCAGTTTGATCAGATCTGCCTACGACAAAATGGAGATGCTGCAGGGAAATGCCATTTAAGCTATAATACAAGCTGAGTTGAGCATCTTGCAGCCATACTTGTACTTGCATCATACATGGCATGTTGTCCCTGCACATTGGCAGCACCCGGTCCACAATCCATGGTCGGCATTCAGCAGGAAACAAAAATCAAGATAAATTTATGATGATATGATAAAGTTGAGTCACTGTCACATCATTAACCGCTTTGCCAAGATTTTTAAAAAAAGCAGAGCAGTTTAATGAACATAAAAACATCCAGTTTTGCACTTGATGTTGGACATTAGAGGCACTCTCATTCTCTTCACTGTATAATTATATACTTCTATGATTTACGTTAAGCTGAAGTCACTTACGAAATGCACAATAAACATCCAATAGTGAGACACATTTTCCCAGTTTCCTTGTTACTAGCATTTGCAGAGTTTAGCCAAAAAGACAAATGATGTTGACAGAATTTTTAATGAAATCTAACACGTTTACCTTCATCAGTAATGGTTTCAGGAAGTCACTGTTGCTGCAGTACAACCATGGTAGTAATTGTGAACTGAGAAAGAAATGTTTGTGTGTGGTTTATTGCACAGAGAAAATGAATATGCTGTTATTTGAGTAATAAACGGTTGTGCCCAAATACCAGTTTATGCCTGTTGTAAGCTCTGATACATTCAGCACCCTGGCATATGTCAATAAACTGCATTCTTCACTCTCATAAGCTGCCATGCCTCACTTTAAAGTAACTTGAAAACCCATCCACCTTATGTTGCAAATGGTTATTTCACTTCTCCTTGCTACAAGTTGCTGAATTTAATGAACTTTCCTAGCTGCAACATTGCTGCTAGTCACAGCACTAAGAGTTGGTGTTAGTAAATCCCATTAAAATTTCAAACTATGTTTCCCCTTAATTGAAAAGTTCTGTCCCGGAGAATTCGCCACTGTGGACTTTATTGGGGTCAGCGCCTTCTGTGTCGTCATGTAATTCCTAAATGACTTAAAGATGTTCTTCTTTTCTGTTAAGTGCCATTTTTTTTATGACTTTGGGATGCTTTTCTTTCTTTCTTATAATTGAATTCATTTTAGGATTCACCTCAACATCTGAAATGTTTGAACTTCATGTGCTTAATGTCACTGAAGATGTCCTGGAAAAAGTACGGGAGCCCCGTGAAGAGGCGCTGTCGTGGTTGAGGTAATGGGGTCTGATGATAAATGGGATGCGGCACAGCTCAGAAACAGGACCGGACCTTTCCTTTCCGACTGAACTCAGGCAGCTCAGCTTCTCGTCCTCGTCAAAGAAACATTCTTTGATGTTCTTCCTGAAAGAACCCCGTAGAAGAACCTTTTCCTGGGGAAACCAGATAACACAACAAACACAGAGGGAGGGAGAGGGAGCCAGCGAGAGGCTGTTTATGGCTGGATTTCAGTCTTTTTGTTTTCTTTAGTAGCGCAGCAAATACTAAAATCTTTTAAATGAGAAAATAACCTCTTTTATGATTTAGTGCTAAGAGTATAGCAGGCCTCCAGAAATCTACAAAACCTTATTGCACCACATGTGCTTTTTAGTTTCATGATGATGGACACCAGTTCTGGTATTTTCATTTCATCATTTGCTTTATTATTCACGTACCTTTTTTTTGGTAATTCATGTTTACTTTTTCCTGAAACACAATACTGAGTTAACCTCCTATTATTGTGGGGAAAAGCCTACATACTGTATCCTTATCTAAGACGTCACTGTTGTGAAATATTATCTTCCTCTTTCAGCACCTTTCTTCCTCTCTGCTGCTGTTTTTTGTTCTTGGACAGTTATAACCTTGGTGCTTTACTTTAATGAAACTTGGATTAAACAAAAAACAAAAAGGGGGTCAAATCATCTGTCAGTGCTCCTCTTTGTTTTTTGCAAATCATTATGAAGTAAAATGAATTTGACCCAGTTAATTAATGGTGACACATTACATTTTACAATCCATGCTGAAAGCAGGTCAGAAGGTTACAGAGAATTCAGATGAATGTATTGGAGAGAAAAAAGGCTGCAGAGAATGAAATAACTGCCTAACAAAGAGTGAGCGATAAATACACAACAGGAAGGGCAACAGAACAGAAACATGTCAGTCTGTTTGTTTTACTCATCAAGTTCATTTGAATTTCCATGAATACATTTTAAACTATGTTCTTTGTCCATAAAGCTCAGTATAAACATTCATGCCCACAGTAAAATGCATTAATTTAATGGAAAATGTTAGCATTATTAGCATTAGTATATTAGCAGTGTCACTGTACACAATGACAGAACAGCTTACGAGAACAATGAATCCCCTGGTGGCGGCCAGCATCATTGGCCCTAAATCCCTTCCCCTGTATGCTAAAGGATTAAGGGCCATCTGTGATGGGCAACATAGCTGGTCACTAGCGCAGCCTCCAGGTTACAGTTGCCTAGGTAACCTTCTACGTATTTACCACCATTACTGTCAGTGAACAGTTTTGGTATTTGCTTCAATCGCTCAAAATGTGTGCGCCAAATGCATGAAGATAGATACTTGCTAATTTGTTCTAATTAATATGGTCGCTTCTGGTATAACAAACAACAACATGATGGAGGCCAGAAATGCTAAGACTGAGGATTTATAGGTTTATAGCTTTCTCTTTTGTCTTTTTTTTGTTTTGTTTTTTGTTTCATGAGGTTTTGTCTAATTGGCTAATTGGCTTTACCTGTGTTGATTACTTGTGTCTTGTTCCCCATCCAGTGTCCTTTCTATATTAGTCCTCAATGTATTTATACTAATGCACCTGACTGCTGACTTGACAGTAATCTAAATGGTGATCATCAACACCCTCAATAAGGAGGGTTACATCAAAGTCCGTCAGTCTTCATATACCAGTATCATTCCCTAAATGTTTCCAATACAAACAAAGGCAACAGAATTTTAAGCACATTTTATGAAGGTTATAAAGCTTTTTGTTAATTTTCAACCAATAAATCATTAGGAAACCTTGATGACCTTGGTGTATGTGTGACCATTTTTTATGGATCGTTTTCTTGTGACCCCATTCTACAACCCTACAAACTTTTATCAGAATTCATTCGAAGCTTTTTGAATGACCAATCTGATGACCCATCAGGAGATTTTAGAGCACATTCATATGCTAACATGCTTCGTGCAAATGCTGATTTCCTGCAGGACACCTGGCCACACAGCCAGAACTACTACAGAATGGTTTTCTCACTATAATGTTACTGTGATTGATTGGTCAGCCAACTTTCCTCAGCTGAACCCCAGAAAATCGATGGATTTTTTTGTCAAGCAGATGATGAGAAACACGGGTCACTATCAAAGCAAACCAGGCTTTAATGCCACCTCAGCTGTGGCACAAGCGGATCGCCTCCCTGCTGTGCCGCGCTAATACAGTAATTGTATTTCTGATTTTCATGATCCATAATCCATATTAAAAACAAAGTGTGTGTTGAGCCTAAAATATATTTAGTTGTTGTCTATTTTTTCTTCTTTTTTTTGTGATGCAGCATTTGTGTTAAACCATTGGTTGTTTTTGCAGCTCGTGGTTTATCTTTTGTCTGTATCCTTTGATCTCAGCTTAGTTTGCTGGGGTTGGGGTAGTTTCTCCAGCCCTTTGTGTGCAGTGCTCTGTGATTTTCTAGGTTCTGTGTTATGTGTTTGGTTAGAAGAAGCAATCACACAGTGGCTCACGTGAGTTACTGATTGGCTTCAGAGTCCAAAGAAACCTGTAAGTTAGTCTTCAGTCTTGATTTTAGTGGCTGTGTTCTCACGTGGAGGGCATCTTAGCCGTGAATCGAAGTGCCTGCCCTCCATTGTGTTCATGTTTTTTGGCTACTGTTGTGTGACCGCAGATTCACTTGTTTGTGCACTCGTTTGGCCTGTTTTGGGTCACGAATAGCGCTGCTGAATCGCCCATTGTGTCATCGTGCCTCTCTCACTCTGTCTCTCTTAATCTCGTGCTCTCTCCACCTCTTCCCCTTTTGTCACCATGTCCTTTTTTAGTTTAATTTAAGCACAAATCAGTGAACTCCCCTAGTGCAAGTTCACTATTACCATATCTGCAGTTGTAATAATAAAGTTGAAATAGTAATTGCAGTTAGTACATCTAGTTTTAATTAAATTTTAATGGAATTACAGTTTCTTTAATACATTTTATTCCTGTAAGTCTTATTTTTCTGTTTACACGATTTGTCTAAAACAGAACAAAATAGTAATAATATTAATATGGCATAAATAAGTAAAGACAAATGGGAGGAAGTGCACTTACAGTGTGACGCATGCAAACAGGTGAAGTAAATCTTACCTCATTGAGCTGCTTTGTTTTGTCATTTTACTGAACTACTTTACTACAGTTGTGCTGTTTTCTGTTATGGCAGCTGTAACATGGGGGTTTTCCAGGAATAAACTATATCTAATCTCACCAACAGAATGATTACCCACCTCATCGTCACCTGTGTCTACAGCACTCATCAGTAGTTTCCATGGAGCCCAAGTTACTATTTTGTGTGTACAGAAGAAAGACCAGTTTTGATCAGCGTTTGATACGGTTTGTTTAAAGGATGGAAAAGTTAGTTCATCATTGTTTATTCAGCCACATGCTGAATATATTTGTCCAGAACTCAAATCTCGGTTAAACCGAAGCGATTTCTTGTGATTGCACTGCTCTGTAGTTTGACAGCTGTTGATACAGCGTTGCCAACTCTCACATTTTTGGTGTGAGACGCCTGGTGTTAGGCTCTGTCTCACTGTGTGCTGCGCTCTGTCTCACAATGCCCAAACAAATCTCCCTCTGAATACAGTCGTTCCATATGAGCTCAACCAAATCTGCAAATCTCCTAAGAATCATATGACCATTTTGCACAGTTGCTTTAGTATTGTTAATAAAACTATGCAAAAACGAGATACAGTAATTCGCACCGACGTTGTCCGTGGTTTTTATTGTCGCTACGTGTTCTGTGTTCCTTCCCCACACCCCCTGGACCACGGGTCGTAACATTGTATACTGTGAAAATGTTCTTCATTACAAGACCATTACAAGTACATGCAGCTGGGTTGAAATTTGGTGCTTTATTTTTCCCACTATTTTGATTTCTCATAACTTAAAAAGTAGAGGAATGATTTGTTAAAATTGGTTTACTTAAAAATGAGTTAAAAACTGCAACAGATCTTTTTCCACTTTCACGTGTTTTACACAGAGATAAAACACGTGAAAGCGTTTTACACTTTCACTTAATGAGTGCGACTTGGAGCACCGAGCAACTTTTAAGAGCTAGTTGTCTCAGTCTTTGTGCTTTACACAAGGACGTGGAGGCTGATCAACAACAATCTGGCAATCAGTAGCGAGTGGTTTCTGGAGGTTGCTTGTATTTTTGCTAAAGCTCCATTCACATTCTCCATTGTTTCTGAAAAAGCTAGTAAATAAGCAGAAAATGAGTCATAATCACTGCAGCACCAAAATATAAATGCTACCTTCATACTGTAACCCTGGTCCTTGTGACTTCAAAATCTTCACATCAATTTGAGGCCCAATTTAAAGATATCTCAAGGATGTGGTGGCATACAGACATCAATGATATAACAAAAATGATTTTTTCCTTTGTCTGTAGCTGGTCTTCTACGTGGTCGTGCAGACACTGTACACTCTGGGTCACAGTCTGTCTTTAATTGCCCTCACTACAGGGAGCGCTATCCTCTGCTTATTCCGGTAAGACTGAAGACAAAAATACTATTAAATCTGAACTTTTTTGTGTGTGTATAATGAAAGTAAGAAAAATAATTGTTTTTACAAAAGTTTTAAGGCCGTAACAGAAGCCCAATGAAATTATCATTCAGATTTTGGACAAGTACATATATATACAATACAGCACATATTTGGTCTGTTTTACTATTAAAATATTTACCACAGAAGTGTGTAATTTATATGAAAAAATCTACAAGCAGTACTTTGTAAAATGTGCACACATATAAAATTCTTTACTATGGGTTAGAAATTTCACGTGTTAACGATATCTGAGACAGTCACATTGTCCTACCCAAACCAAAGATAAAGAATTGAATCATTCTGCTGGTATTATATATAATTACATGTGCTTGTGCATGATTGGCTTGTGCATTGTTGGAACTCAATGAATTGTTTTCAGATCAAACTGGGCAACTTTCTGAAGGGAGTTGTTTGCGTGTGGATTCCTGCTGTGACAAATGGCATCAATGAATGAAAGAGCCAAACAAAAGCAAACGAGTTAATTGTGTGAACCAGTGCAGTTTGTCCAAAATGGTGTTTCTTATCTACAGCTTTCATCCTCTTTAGGTTCAAACTGTAGCATCTTTATTTAACATTATTTGTGCTGCAATACAATTTTATTATTATCATCTGTGCAGGAAGCTCCACTGCACCAGAAACTACATCCACCTCAACCTCTTCTTCTCCTTCATTCTGAGAGCCGTAGCTGTGTTGGTGAAAGACGACATCCTCTTTAGCCGAAACTCGCACTGCTCCAACCAGCCGTCACTGGTAAGGGCACCACCTCTGTCCTCAGAAAGCAGAGCCATGTCCCCGGGGAGACGAGCAGTGCAGCACAGAAAGCTACACAATCGTGTGTTAACAGTACAACTGTCACAGCGGGAAAAATGTTCCAGTGATAAGCCTGCCAAGTTTTAAAAATGAAATTATAACTGTCGAACCTTCTGCTGTGACAGTTTCTTTTTCTGATACCAAGCAATCGTTTCCTGAAGATGGTTCTCTAGTGTTTACTGGCTGAGACAACATCAATCAGCCAGTCATGCATGCTTCCTATGTGATTAGCTGAAAGGGGCTGCAGACTGCATGCTTCTGTGCCCAAAACTGTGGAGGCACGCAGAACATCAAGGAAAAAGCATGGAGAAAAAAAAACCCTTTTGCTGTATGCACCACTGAGCAGCTTTCATTAGAAGAAATAAGGAGCCATGCTGTAATCAGGTATCCAGTTCTCCCAGAATATCCAGGATATACAGAGAGCCACACAAACATGGGAGCAAAAGGAAAATGCACTTTTATCCTTAAAGAGTGGGGCAAAGTCTGCACCATCTTCTTTGTGCAATAATCACTTTTGTCAAAGTGAGAAAAGAGTGCGTGAGACTGTCCCCTAGTGTTGTGGTGGTGTTTAATCAGTTAACTAGAAATGTTACCATTGATGTATGTACTGTAGAGAAGCCTGCAATTTTTTCAAAGCTGCTGGTGTCTAACAGGTACTTGGTATCCCCGCCAGTCAGCGTGGTCGAACCTGTCACTCATGTGCTCCTTGCATGGCAGGATTTACCCAAGCTGAGGAGTCATCCTTGTGACTTTGTTGTGTTTATACGTTTAAATTGGAACGTAAGAATAACACAGACATCACAAAGAGTGGTTGGGTTTTTTTCATGGAAATATTTAAATGTTAAACATATTTGCCTGATTAATTATCATCGCTGCCAAAAACAAAGGCAAAAAGATGCACAATGAACATGAAATTGCAACACTGATCACATTTTTCCAAGATCAATCAAATATTTATCTGCCATGTTTTTGTGTTTGACATCAATAAAACTAATAAGTTGGTTTGCCTACTTATTAGATTCCTACTCGTTCTTGCCTCCTGAGTGATGTGAATGTCAATTTTTTCAGCCTGAAACAAATTTTTTATATAACATAATTCAACTTGTGGAAGGCCTACTGGCAGCACATTCACACATACCGTGAGGCAGATTTTTCATTCTGCAGGGATAATGTTGCACTATGGTCTTTTACCCTAGCCTGCCAAAGTAGTTTTTCATGGCTAAATCAAATCAAGTAGCAAGTGACGAGTGAAAATAAAATGAAACAAACTCAGAGCTCCTAAATAGAACAAACTGCATTTTCCGTCTGACAAACTCTACAGTAATGCAGACTTTTTCAGCCTCTGGGCAAAGGTTGTTATCTCTAATATTCCTGTGGCCAACGCACAAATCACCAGTGCCAAATGCACCTGACAGAACAGCAATATTTGATGCTCTTGGAATAGAACAGTTTGGACATTTCTGTGATCCGTGGCATTCATGACTCTAGACTCAGCGAGACGACTGCTTGATTGGAACAGTTTGACATGCAAGAGATAAAAGGACAAAATTTACAAAGGGTTTCTGCCATTTAGTTCACGCTCACTCATAAACACACTGGCTTTCAAATAGAAACACCACAAACTAACGTGCAGTTGGATAAACACCCCTTCAACAGTTCCAGCACAAACTGAACATTCATGAAGGCAGGGCTTCATTCACAGCTCTTGGATTCGTTTCAGCTAATGAACTGACAACAGAAAACTGACATTTGATGCTCTCGATGCATCAGCTTCCTGACTCTTCCCTCATGACATTTCTGCTCCGCTCACCCTCATTGTCAGGGCACTCTGACCCTTATGTACCCATCTACTTGGTGCTTGTGATGTCATGATCTGCAAAATGAAGCTCCTGGTGAACTCTCTGACGGACCCAGTGGAAAAAACTGAATATTCAGCATAAATACACGATTAACCCACACTGTCTTTGTGGTTGAAATACCACAAAGACAGTGTGGAACGTGCAGCTAAAGTTTATATTTGCGCCACATAAAATAAGATTCATGGTAAACACAAAGTCCAGTTAACATTTAGGTGTTTTTAATACATATTTTCCTTTCTGTGTGCATTCTCTTCAGGTGGGATGTAAAGCCAGCCTGGTGTTTTTCCAGTATTTCATTATGGCCAACTTCTTCTGGCTGCTGGTGGAGGGTTTATACCTCCACACTCTGCTGGTTGTCATTTTCTCAGAAAACCGACACTTTATTGTCTACATGTTTATCGGCTGGGGTAGGTATCTTCTTGTGATTCTTTGTTTGGCTTTGAATCAAATGGGATCAAAATTACACGGCTGCAGCCATCAAAGAGATTCAAGTCTCTGACAATTGCAGGTTTGACAATATGAGCGAATTCTTGTATAGATGCCTCGAGTTGAGCATTTTGCAGTCACTTTTTTAAAAATTTGAAACCAGATGTTAGAAGCAAGATTAGATGTGACTGAGAAACTGAGGACTACTGGAATCTGGGGATTGAGATCGTTAACTCACCAGGAAAGTGTTTGAGGTTATAAATTAAGTGAGAAGTTGGGCACTTTTCTGATGGATTTCTGTGAAGACTTCTTTTTGCAGCCAGAGGTTTCGCCCCCTGCTGGCTTTTACAAGAATGCAGGCTTATGGCGCTTCAGAAATGGTTCACATGCCCATCTTTTATGTCCGTTTTATCTTTTATACTCCGTCTACTGAGACAGAATAACAGATGCTATCTTTTTTATTTGACATTGGATTTTATTAACAAACCATTAAAAACCTAATTTAAAGTCAAATCATAGTTCATTCACATTAAATCTGTTTAGAGTTTTAAAATATAGATGGAAATCACATTACTTTATTCAGAAAGATAAAATAAAATCGAATTTCTTTATAGTCATTATATTGAATGTACATAACAAGATTAAATATTAAATTCATTACCATTAGAAATAATAATAATAAAGATTACTATTAGCAATAAAAAAGAAACACTAATAGGATGTCATAATGCTTTAATATCCTTTCTGCCTGCTGACAGGAATCCCCACTGTGTTCGTGTCTGCATGGGTGATAACCAGGATTTATCTGGAAGACACGGGGTAAGTGCAACATCCAGAGTTGCCGCCACAGAAACACAATTTTTAAAGTCTGTTAAATACACGGATTAAACTGTACTACATGGATTTACCCACTGACAGAATATCTGCCTGCAATTTATTTTGCTCCAAGTCGACATGCGAGTGTGTCTCCTGCATTTGTTGAAATATTTATTATATTCTCCTTTAAAATTTCACATGAGTTAAGCAGTTAGGACATGCATTCATTGGTATTCAGCAGTCACTGCCTCTGTTTTTTCATTAAGGTCTCAAATAACATTTTATTGATAAGAATCTGTCAGCCATAACCATGTGGGGGACGGGGCACAGTTTCCAGAATAATAAGACAAACATCTCACATGTCAATGAGCACTTTATTGGATAATTTAGCTGATGGGACTAGCTTTGAGATGTCATCACATGACCCTGGGAGCGTGGATGTGCTTGGCTCTTGTTGCACATTATTGCAGCTGACACTGCAGCTCATTATGTATGAGTCATACTGTGTAGGCGTACTATAAAAACAAGCTTCTGAAACAACAATTACTGAGAGGGGGTCTGATAGCAACGGACAGCAGCTCCTTAGTGTGAGGAGAGTGAAAATGAAATGTATTAAGTTTTAAGTTAATTACCAAAGTTAAGTAGGAGACTGGTACTAAGTTACAACAATGAGTCATTTATTTTTGTTTCATTTATTCAACCAACAATAAAACAATATAACATGTTATGTTTAAATATCGTGTTTAAAAACAAACTGGCCAATTAAATTCAAATGTTGTCATTTTAAAAGAGCAGCTGTCCCAAATCAGTATCAAAACGACATTTATTATCAAGTGTTTGTCTTGGTGTAACAGTGCAAACAAAGCTAATAAGAACAATAATGTAACAAATATAAAATGTAAAATATTCAATATTTGCGATGTGCAATGGAGTCCAATGTGCAAAATTTTAATGACCTGAGTAAGGGAACGTTAATGTAACAGATTTGACATATTTGATAAAGTGTCCAGCTGGAGAGAAACTTTGCCATGTGGTATTGGTCCTGATGGACCGCAGCCTCCGAGGTGAAGTGCACCATCACTGATTTCAGCAGGTTCAGTTTCTTCAGCTACCACAGGAAGCCACAGGAAGCCACAGGAAGCCACACTCTGCCGTGGTCTCCTATTGAGGGTGCTGATATTTAGCATCCTAAAGTGGATAGTCTTGGGAGATGATGGTTCCCCCGAAATGGAAAGACTTCACAGTATCCACTGGGCAGTTCATGTAGGATGATGGGGTTTGGTAGGGATGAGGTCATCGTGAAGTCTCCACTGTTTTTGACATCACTGAGCTCCAGGTTGTTGTCTCTGAAACAGGTAATCAAATGTCAATCTCCACCACTAGAGGCAGACTCATCCATGTGATGAGCCTGATGGAGGTGCAGCTGTTGGCATGTAGGAAGAAAAGTAGGGGCGAGAGCACACGGTTTTGAGGGGAACTGGTCATAAAGATCTGAAAGTCTGAGAGCCTCACATGTTGCCTACTGTCCGACAGGAAGACAGTCCACAAAAGTAACCTGACATAGGTCCCTAGAGTCCATGAGATTGAGAAGTGTACTGACATGTTAACAGCATCATACAATGACTTGATGGTTCTGTAGGCAAACCGTAGGGTTATAGGTTTGAGATGAGAGAGGTCAGAGTGATTGGTCTGTAGCTATTAAGGCTTGTGATCTATCTAAAAAATGTAAGATTTCAAGTACCATGTAGTCTTTTACATGAAGGTACTACAGACTGATAGGCACAAACACGCGTGTGGTACTGTGACTGTGTGGACTTTGGGTAAAGGCCACAAGACAGTTTGGGATGCAGCAGAAATGAGTTTCATTAGAAGAGTCAGGATTACCCTTTCTCGCTTCAGAAAGGGGCCAGTAAGAAGGTTCTATCACCGGATACCTTCTGGATGGCTTCAAATTCATGGAAAAAGTTAACAGTGATCAAGTTAAGCACTTGAAATCCAATTCCTTCCATTTCATGCCACTTTACGCTAAAGCATTTGTTGGTCCACTAGTACTTCCTGTTTCTTTAACATGCTAATTTTTTTGTTACTGTTGCATTCAAATGTTTTGTGACACCTTCAGGTGCTGGGAAAGAAATGACAACCCCATACCCAACTGGGTGATCAATGGACCAATTGGATTCTCCATTATGGTAGGCCGGCATTCATCGCTTTGGTTTTTGTCTGCAGATCTTGCTTGTTGGTTCAGAAAGAATTCACTTGCCTCATAATGGTTCATGTGTATGAATTTTCTACAGAGTGAAGCTGTGCTTAAAGCACAGTACCCTTGTAAAAATCTATCCTTTTTCCAATTCCAGCTGCACTTGAAGAAAAACATGTGTTAAGAAGACACGAAAAAGCATTATATGATATTATAATTGTTTCTTCATTGAAGGGATAGGGGTTCATGACCCTTTGGATTTTAAGACCTTGTAAAACCCTAATAAATTGATAAATAAATCCACACTCATGAGCAAGCATTCTTTGTAACGTTCAAAAACAGCAGTGTGATGTGTTAGCACCTCATGTCTCGAGGTGTTAACTTCACAGGAATTCGTGCTGGGTGCATTTCTGCTGTCCTGCTGAGCGAAAGCCCACCGTAATCTCTTTTTTATCCTTTAAAAGCGTGCATGGGTGTAATATGGCCTGAGGGCCAGAGCTGGCTCACAGACCATCTCGATCCATCCTACAGCATCCTCAAAGGAAACTAAATAAGCCCGCCTCATTTAAAAAACAAACAAACGCTTGCAGTGAGTCTCTACTGTACTTGATTCCAGCGCAATGCATTTCTTCAGTGACCAATGCAGTGGTGCATACCAGACAACTGCCAAGATATAGGCGAATGACCGATAACCATTTGTCAATTATTTTCTGGAGCCTCGGCTTCATGCGCTGACCTCTTACAGAACAGAAAGAAACAGACTGTAGTAGAAAGTGTGGTCCTCTGAAAAACAAAGAACACCCCATGGTTCAGTAGTGTGTAAAACCACCTCCAGGAACAGTGACTGCTGTCTTTCACATCTCTGTCGAGGAATTTTGACTCACTTTGCAATGTTGTTTCAGTTCATTGAGGTTTGCAGTCATCAGCCTTTCAGTTATGCTGAGGTCCGGACTGTGACTGGGCCACAGTAACACCCTGATTGTTTTTCAAACATTCTGTTGTAGATTTGCTGCTGTGGGATCTTTCACTGACTGGTTACGTGAGCCATGTGTGGCCAAGCTTTAGCTATCAGACAGATGGCTTCATATTTGACTCTGTACTTACTTTAGCATACAGAGGAGGTCACGGTCAACTTAATGACTCCAAGGTGTCCTGGTCCCAAATCATCACCTTTCCACCACCATGTTTCACAATTGGTATGAGGTGTGCTGTTTTCTGCTTAGTTAAGTGGATTTTGACCAAACATCTCCACTTTGACCTCATCATTGTCCCAGAAGTCTCATGTTTTGCTCAGATGCAATTTTGCAAACCTAAGCTGTGCTGTCATGTAACATTCGACATGCTAACTCGGGCCTGTAGAGTCTGAGATGTAGCACTTAGGTTTTGTGCAGTTTCTCTGAGCATTGACCTTACGGTGAATTTGCAGTGAAAATTGTGGCATCGTGTTAGCATCCACCTGAATGTTTTTATAGAGGTGGTCACACTTGCTGATAATCAGTTAACCAAGTGCATTTGATTAGCAGCACCTGGCTGCTACCGTATTAATTCCTCTGGAAGCAGTAAGAGTCTGCTTAGCTTTCCCGCAGGACTGCATAGTCATGTGAAAACAATTTTTTCACCTCTTTCTGTCAAAAATATGATAAAATAAATAAATAAATGCATTAGTCTTATATAGCGCTTTCCTAGACGCTCAAAGACGCTTTACAATTTTATGCATCATTCATTCACACCTCAATCATACTTGGTGGTGGTAAGCTACTAACGTAGCCACAGCTGCCCTGGGGCAGTCTGATAGAGGCGTGGCTGCCAGTTTGACCACCACCGTCATCATTCACACAACCACATTCACACTAGGCAAGGTGGGGTTAAGTGTCTTGCCCAGGGACACACGACAGCATGCGCTCAGATAGGGACTCGAACCAGCAACCCTCCGGTTGCAAGGCAAGCGCCCACCTAAAAAGTCTAAGAAAACAATTTGCCTGATGAAATTTACATTTTTGGACCCTGTTCATTCTGGGCTATTTTATAAGCACTGCCTGGGGAACCAGAGGCGAGAGTTTCGATTATATTAAAAAATTCTCAGATTGCCTTTTAGCCAACAGGCAAGACACAGCATCAAGCTTCATAATAATGGCAGTGATCATTATGCAGTTATAGGGTGCTTTTATAAATTTTTACAAAAATATCTCCATTTGTGGAAAACTGCTTCAGCTGCGAAAAAAATTTAATTTCAGTCTTTAAAAAAACAAAAACCTTCCCTGAAGAAGACTCGAATCCCTGTGGAGTTGTGCCATGAAGGGCGTAAAAATCTGCCAAATCAAATATGTGGAGGAAGCAGCTGAAGGAGCTTTTTCTCTCTCTGTTCAGAACAAGACCTCACTGTCTTTAATTGGTGTTTCTATCATAACTTTTCATTCCTTGCATTTGGTGGGTGGTGAAATATCAAACACAGCAGAATAAAAATCACCCCCTTATGGGTTTCTTTGACTCTTTGAAGTTATTTGCTTGTGTTCTCTCCCAGGTAAACTTCATTCAGTTCATCTGCATCATTCGGATCTTAGTTCAGAAGCTGAGATGTCCTGACGTTGGCGGCAATGACCAATCACAATACAGGTAGGATATGACTTAATGCACTAAACTGCATGAGCAGCATAAAGCTGTGAGGAGAAGGAAACCCATCCTCCGCCTACTTAGATACGTACTCCCTATTCTCTTATTTTTATCTTTTTTTTCTTACCAACATGCATTTGAAAACAAGTTAACAAAGGCTGACAGGTTGTGTCAACATCGAGTAAATGACACCTGCTCAGTCAGTGAACGCTGCTGTGGATAAACAAGTCAGCTAAATGCTTCCAAGTATAAAACATGATCATCTTGGACACCGAGAACATTTTTCATCCTCTAGTATTGCTGACTGAGACAAGAGTGATGCTAACGCTCATTCAACAAGACAGCGTTTCATAAATGCTGCTTTTATGGAACAAGGGAGAGCCTTTATGGAGCCATACATTTTTCCACAATTTAGTGTCTGTTTAAGCTCTGGCACGTGTTTAATCTTCAGGCAGTTTTACTCTCCGCTGAAATCGTATTTGTGCTGAGTTGTCAGGTTCTCTCATGCCTGCAGGGATCCTACATTTAGTGGTGAAAGGTGGTGGGTAAGCCCGATTTGTTTCACTGCAGGATCTCTTCCTGGTGTTGGTGAACATTCAGTGTTTTTCATTGTATGACTGAGCTGAGCTGACACTCGACAGCTTGAGAGCGATGCATCAAGGGAGGATTTTACAATCTTCTGTGGAGTTGTAGTGGAAGAACCGCTTGGATCCTAAAGCTGTGCAGGAAAGTGTAACTTTTGAGATGTCCACCATTGTCAGATTTTCCTCAGTTGTATTAGTTTATTTAAGGGTTGAATTCAGTTTAATTAAGGCTGGATGTGTCATTATTGGGTCTTTCTGCGAACTCATAATCACAATGTCAAAAAAATGGCTCAAAGGAAGTGAAAAGTAGGGATTCTATGCAAGAGTTCCTTAAATCATCTGGAAGTTATTAGATCTATTATAATCTAAAACAGAATGCAGTGAGTGGGTGAGTTTGTTTTATGCAGTGTGGCAGTGCAAACACATAGAAGACTGATGCCATGTGGCTCTTTATTAAGAGCCTATATTGGCAATTTAAATACAGCATCACAAAAGAAATGAGGAAAGGTGACAGCAATGCGTGAAACTGTTTCCAAAGTAGATAAAAGCGCAGATTTGTGTGTTAAAATAATTGTTTGTAACGGTTTCTCTCTCAGGAGGCTCGCCAAATCCACACTCCTGCTGATCCCTCTGTTTGGCATCCACTACGTGGTCTTTGTGACGCTCAGCGAATCCATCGCAGAAGATTACAAAATATTTTTTGACCTGGCCCTCGGATCCTTTCAGGTGCACAAGTCTCTCCATCCGCATTTATGTTGCTGCATGTTCATGTCTCTTTCCTTTATCTTTAAATGCAACCATTCTGAAACTTTTCTCTTCATACCCCCTTTGTCCACACACTTATGCAGTGGCTCTGTGTGCACCGGAGGAGGCTGATGCTCGGTTTGAGGGCCACTGCTTTGATGAACAGTGCTTATAATGATCCTGGAACTACTTCTGATTGTACTGATTGTTTTTCAGGGTCTGGTGGTGGCCATTCTCTACTGTTTCCTGAACAGTGAGGTAAGTTATCAGGCGAAATGATTATAAATAGAATATATGCATTTGGTGATTTTAATGAGAGCTCAAACTGAGTAAACAGTCAAACATCGGAATGAAACATGATTTGCCGTTAAAGTGATTTCTGGAAGGCAAAATAGAAAAGCTTTTGAAATATGCACATGAATGTTTCTGTGCTCAACTGATACAGTAGCGTCCTTTTTAAAGCAAACGTATAATAAACGTATAATAACCATTAAATTCTGGAATGTGTCCAGTACGGTTTTTTATAGAGTTTCAGTGTTTATCATATATTTGTTCAGCCAAAATGAATTAAACAGACCTCCTTCTTCCATCTTCCAGTCAGTCTCCATTCATAGTAAACTTTGCTGACCTGAACCAGCTGGATTTGGTGCTCATCTTTACTTTGTATGAAATCATTGCATGTACTGTATCAGTTCTACCTGATCTGGAAGCTCCCGATCAATGCTGAAAGCTTTTAAAGTGCATAGGTAATTGGCATTATCTTCTGGGAATCATTATCTGAACCACATAAAGCAAAGTTTTCAGTCCGTGTGAATTATCCCAGAAATGCAGAAGTTGGTCGTTACATTAAAATCCTCACAGCCTTTGTGTGTGTGTGTCTTTGAAGGTTCAAGGTGAGCTGAAAAGAAAGTGGCGGAGCATGTGTCTGAACTGTCGCCTGAGCAGAAATCGCCACATCAACAACATGCTTGTCTCCAGAAACGGATCACAGCACATGGTGCAGTTTCACCGCAACTCCCGAACCCAGTCCATCCTGCAGTCAGAGACCACAGTGCTGTGAGAGCACGACGGTCTTTGTCACAAACGTGCACTCGTTCACACAAAAACAAATGTACAAAAACACTAAACAAATGCAGTCTCCAGGTTGACCTGGGTCGAATAGTTTTACAAAATGATTTAAAAAACAAAAATTTAATTCAACATTGTAACTTGAGATGAAGTACCACATGGGTGGTAGTGCATATCTGTAGTGCAGATTTGGGTTTTAGCTTTACAAACCTCTGCAAGCCTTCAAATCCCAAAAGCTTTTTGGATCCATCCTGTGACCTACCGTGTTTGCTGCTAAGAGCCTTTCTTTTGTTATTTTTTTTGCAGTTTTTTATTACGATGTCCGCTGCATGAGCTGGGAAAAATATGTGACTTGCACTTTATGCTGCTTTACCTGGAGCTTTGTGCATGGATGAGATATAACATGTACATACTTGAATGTTGCATGCATTAAATTCTATATTTTAGAACAGATAGATTTGTGCAATAGATGTGGTGACATCTTTAGAAGGGCGCCAGAAAAAAGAGAAAAGGAAAATCAAAAACTTAAAAATCAAATCATAATCATAATCTGCCATCTTTAATGGAAATACTGTGACTGTAATGCAGTCTTAATGCTGTCATTTTGGAACCATATTGTTGTGAAGTTATACAGTTAATGGAAGCAAATGTATAATATCTATATAAATAGTTTATATTAGGCATAAATGTACAAAGTAAAATAGATCGGCTATGGGAAACCCTGCAATACCTTTTGTTGTGTTTGGTACTGAGCTGAAATTCATACTAGTTATGTATGCATTTCGTTTCCGTAACATGCATGGCTGCATACACTGCCCTTACAGCCTGCAAAACCTGCACAAATACTTCCTGTGTTTTTAGTGCACCTGTGCCCTGTTATCCATCATCCAGGTGTGTCTTTAATCTACATGATCTTGTCACTTGTAAATATTTTTTTCTTTAGTTCACCCGTTTGGTTTTACTTAACCAAGCAGCAGAAACAGCAGCTCCACCAGAAGTGTCTGTAGTTGTACCTTTAGCAAACTTCTCCCGTATTTCTCCATTTCAAACACAGGTCAGTTTTTATTAATAGGTTTTTCACAAGTATACAGAGGAAGGTGACAGCTTAGCATTTGGCGGTCTGCAGTGGCCACACCCACCCGTAGAAATAATTCAAGACGCTTTTTGACCCAGGTCAGCACATGAGCTAAGGTTTTCTGGGCTTTTGGTAAAAACAACAACAACAACAAAAAAAAGCAAACTGGTAAAAACAGGGTTGTTTTGTACCGATCAGAATCCAAACTGTGTCGTTTTTAACATTTAATGAACTGCTGTCATCGAGAAGTGCCGAGCATGTTCCAAACCCTTCATCCATGCTCTGATGGTTGTGACAGAGTGCTCGGTGACCTGTTATAGAGGAACAAGTGAGCAGTCTGAAGGTGTCATTTAATTAACAGGGAAGCTTAAGATGGCGTGGCCACGAGAGCCTGTTTTGGGAGATAATGATGTCTTTAAAAAGGAAGTAAATAAACACAAGTTTACATGATAACAATTTACTTCAAACACACTTCATTTGCTCCAGCTCAAGAGTCTCCAGGCAGTCGCCAGCTAAAGCAGAAGTGCCTGGTGGACACAGGAGTCTACAAGTGAATATGAAATGTTTTACTTAATGTTGGTTTTATTCATGCAGCCAGTGTTCTGCAGCAGTTGCATGATATTCTCAGTGTTTGCCTTTTTTTCCATTGCTTTTGGTAAATGGCTGTTAATGTATGATTTCTTGTAGACGCTAACGTGTATTTTGTCAAGATAAAACGAGAAAAAAGTCAAACTTTGCTTTTTGCAGCGTGCTATATTTTTCTTTTATATGTTGTATTTAATTATCAGCACAATACAAAAAAAATCTCTGGTGACACTTGATTAAGGCATACAGGATCATAATTTTTAGCAGTTACTTCTTCAGACTTCTAATTTAAATTTTTAGATTAAACAACTAAAGTCACTTAATGTCCTGAAAAAAGCCATTTAAATTTTTTTTTTTTAAAACTGCATTTTAAATTTACAATGTTCCTGACACACAGTTAAATTCTCACTGTAATTGTACACAATCTGGTTCATAAAATTTGATGAATCTATTTGCAAAATTTGAAAATTTCTGCTTTGAGGTATAAACAATGTGCAGGAGTGTCTTTTGACAGACAAAAGCCAAAGTCACATACTATTTTTTGAGTCCAGATATGTAGTGTATGTAGGCTGGAAATTCAGCCAATACAAAGGCTACAGAGTGTCTGGTAAGCCAGCAGTGATGCCAAGGTTAAAAAATAGGAGCAGCTCAGCTGTATTTCTGCACTTCTGAAGATGTTAATGTTCACATTTTGGACAGAGAAGACAGATAGTTTGAGGGCATAAAGGAAGCCATGTGTCTACTATGAACAATCATCATTGAAATGGTGATGCTTACAACACATATAATGCAGTCTCAAAGTCCCCTTCCCAGACAATTCAGCACCCACTCAAATCTTGGCCCCTGTGACTTTTACCAACTCGCATGATTACTAGGTGGGTCAACATTAAGATAGAGGCCCTAGGACAGGCAAACTGCTTATCAAAAAGATAAGGAAAATTCAAGTTCTTTTGACAAGTTAATTAATCCAATATAAATCACAAATTGAGTCCTATTTAAGATGTAATTGGTTATATAAAAACTAGGTGTTTTTAAAAAGTTGTTTTTCTGAAGAATATAAAGTTGTGTTGTAAAATAACACTGCAAAAGCGTCACTTGGTCCGAGATATTCCTTAGTTTTAGTAGCAGGTAGGTACAGGTATGCATGCTGAGGTTGTATCTGAGCTCCTGATTATTTGGTCAAATAATTATTTGGTCTGTAAAGAAAAGAAAATTAGCAAATTTTCCCATTTAAGAATCTGTAACTGGTCATTCTTAAATAATGACATAACCAGTTGGTTATCTGTTGAGTTAGTTGCAAATTAATTTATGTGCTCTGACAAACACAACATCACACCAAGAAACGTGTTTATTTGTGCAGAAATTTTAAACATAGTTTAATTTTAAAAAGGTTGAGTTCCAAAACAAAGCTGTTGCCTTAATGAAAGTGTTACCAAGTACCTTAAAAAGATGTCACTATGTTACTCAGTGTGTCACTAAATATCTCTGTGACTACAAATGGTTAAGAGTCTACAAAACCATATACAACACACAGTGTTGGCTTGTTGAGTGATTTCATATTTAATGTTGACCGACATGATGCTACAGATCGTGTCTATTGAACGCATGTATTTGTACTTAGACACCATGAATGTCATGCAAAAGATGATTGATAAAGGCTATCTTTGTAAGCATTGCACTGTGTGAATGTAACTCTTTGGAAAACTGCATTTTAACGATGTTTTCTACGTACGAAAATCCGTCACATGTAACATTCCTGACACTTCGTTGCAATTCGAAACAAGCAATGTGATTTGCAAAGATTGGGGCTGGCTTAATGCATTTCTCCCATAAACCAGGATGAACCAAAGCCATCAAAAAGCTTGCAAATCATGTAATTATCATTGTTATTAATAGCCCAAGTCATTCATAGAAAACACATTACTCTACTTTAGGAATTCTCATTATAGCAGCTATAGTGCATCCAAGCAATTGGTGCCTCCTTCAGTGTTCTTGCCATGCTTATGTTAAACAGGAATGAGCATAGCAGTGTGGATACTTAAGCTTTTGTACCGACAACAGTGACAACCAGTCTCATTGTGATTTACTCATGTTAGAGATTCCAGTGCTTTCATAGTCTTAGTGGCCAGTTCATGGTTTCCATGTTGCCCACATAGTGAGCTGTGCAGATGTCGATGTGCAGCCCAAATGTTGGGACAGCACAGCTGTCCTCAGAGGAGACAACTAAATTTGTGCCAGAAAATGAAATCATGTTTATGCACCTTATGTATTTCATCGTGTGTTAGCAGGAGTGTAAAAAAATAAAAAACCCAAGTTAATTATAGCTTGGTAAAGAGGTGCAGCATGGGCAGAGACCTTCACCACATTTGGCACAGATCAACTGTCCCAAGTCCTGTGGAGTTTCTGAGTTCTAGTCCACAGAAACCATGGATTGGTCTGTACTTTCACCTGTTTAATCATTCAGGACCCAAATGTACCAAACTGTAAAACCTCATGTTCACTGAAAGCAGTTCTGTCAGGTTTCCATTGTGGTTCAAATGCCTAAAAGATTTCTAAAAATGTTTTCAAGCAGTCTCTCCTTCAGCACAGTATTATTAGTATTATTTTAGCATACTGGAAATTCTTTTGCAACTCATTTTTGATGGATGTGGTTGGAAATTTATAAAAGTTTTTTTAAAAGTCTGTGCACATCTGAATATTGACATTGAAATGGATACACAACTTGAATGAAAATTAAACAAGAGATTCTGTGAACTGTGTTTCTGTGTTCATTTGCTCTTGGTTTATTTAGTATTTTATGATGTGTCAGCATTTGACAGTTGATCAGAGAAAAACAAAATTTGTGACAGTGGACATTTATTAGCTACAAATTATTTGCAGCCTAAAGGTACCAGAACAAGTGCAGTTTGAAATAATCAGTTGTCTTGTGGCAACATTTTTTTCATGTGTAGTGGAAGTGCTTTTAAAAATCTTTCTAGGGTTGGCATGGTAACAATTGGAAAATTGTATAAAAATGTAATAAAATAAACAGGAATTATGGGGACATGTCTTGAAGTTCTCAAGAATATAACAGAAACTAATCCATATCCAAATTCTGCACCCAAGGACTCGATTCATGGTATGAAGAGAGTTTGGTGAAGGTACTTTATGTAGTCTCAAACAGCTCTTGTTTACACATTGCTAAAATATCTGAGCTGTGATGAAGATGAATATCTGTTTGACTTGGGTAATCATATTATTGTCAAACCAATGAAACAAGAAGAGTGTATCAGTGGTCCCAACACAATACTGTCTAACAAATGTCCTCCAGTGCTATTATCTGCTCTGTAATTAGACTGAATTCCTTTCCTCAGATAAGAGAACAAACTGCATGAGCAGTGAACTGTAGTCACTCTGGCTCCTTAGCAGATTCATGCAAATATCAAGCTGCAAAACACAAGTTTATATGTAATAGATTTTAATGAGTGTAATGCATACTGATGACCCCTATGGAAGCAAATATCAAGGGAACAGTTTATCTGGCCCGGGATAGGGTTACTGGGGCCCTGCCCTGGAACCAGGCCTGGGAAGTGGGCTCAAGGGAGCACAGCCTTAGCCCATGATGCCTGACTGGGCACAGCCCAAAGGGGAGACATGGCCCCACCCTCCTGTAGGCCCACTACCTACATGAGGCATTATAGTGGTCACATGCAATGTGTGTCGGGCAGTCATGGGTGGAGGCCCTGGCAGACGGATCTCCAGCTCTCGAGACTGGCTATATATATTGAGTAAAGTGCTTATACAACACGTTTAGATTTAGCCCCATTCATACAAGCACTTCCATATGAAACTAAGCCAAGTGCTTTCTGTCTAACATTCACACACATTCCCACCAACACTTGCGTCGGAGAGCAATTTGGGGTTCAGTATCTTGCCCAAGGATACTTTGGCATGCAGCCCGGAGTAGCCAGGAACCAAACCGCCAACCTTCCGATTAGTAGGTAACCTGCTCTACCTCCTGAGCCACGGCCACCCAAAAAGTACAGAGTACCCAGCCTTTTTGGAGTCGCTGGGTGGGATGTTCAAGGGTGCGCCATCTGATGACTCCGTCCTCCTACTTCAGTGCTCACATGGGCAATGACAGTGAGACCTGGAGGGGTGTGATTGGGAGGAACAGCCTGCCTGATCTGAATCCAAATGGTGTTTTGTTATTGGATATCTGTAGAAACCACAGTTTCCATAATTTGTCCATAATTTTTTTATACACAACACAATATTTGAACATAAGGATGTCAGTAAGTGCACGTGACAGCAGGGCACCCAATGTCACCAGTCAATGATTGATTTTGTAATTGTATCATTGGATCTACAACCGTATGTTCTGGACACTTGGGTCAAAAGAGGAGCCGAGCTGTCAACTGATCACCACCTGATAGTAAGTTAGATCAGATTGTGGGAGAGCATGACAGACCTGGCACACCTAAACTTATTATGAGGGTGCGCTGGAAACGCCTGGCAGAGCCCCCAGTTTGTGAGCTCTTGCCCGCTTGTGACAGAGCTTCAACAGCATTCCAAGGGAGGCTGAGGACACTGAGTCCCAAGTGACCATGTTCCACACCGCCACTGTTGAGGCTGCTGCAGAAAGCTGTGGTTGCAAGGTGGTTGGCACCTTTGCTAATCCCCGAACCAGATGGTGGTCACCGGAGGTGAGGGGAGGCATCAAGCTGAAGGAGTCCTATAAGGCTTGTCTGGCCTGGGGGACTCCGTAAAGAGCTGATGGGTTTCGACAGCCCAAGCGGAACGTGGCTCAGATGGCTTTGAAGTGATTCTGGTAAACCATCAGGTGACTCAAGAGGGGAAAGCGGTGCTCTCATCACAGGGTAGTAGTGCAGGTGGGGCACTGCTGACTTCAATTGAGGCTATAGTCAGGAGGCGGAAGGAATACATTGAGGACCTCTTTAATTCCACTGGCACGCCTTTGGTAGGAGCCTGGGGACAAACGGGATGACTCCAACTAGAGTGTGCTCCAACTATTGCAGCATCACACGCCTCAACTCGTTTCCTGTGGGTGTTGGACTCCACCAGGGCTGCCCTTTGTCATTGATTCTGTTCATAATTTTTATGGACAGAATTTTTAGGCGTACCCAAGTGCCAGAAGGATACAAACATGGGAAATGAGATTCCTCCGAAGAAATAATGTGAGGAATGCAGTCATTCGAGATGGGCTTGAGTACAGCTGCTGCTTGTCCACATCGAAAGGAGCCAGTGAGGTGGTTCAGACATCTGACTAGGATGCCTGGGCACCTCTCTGGGCATGTCTTACTGGGAGTAGGTGCCAGGGCAGACCCAGGACACGCTAGAGAAATTATATCTCTCGGCTGGTCTGGGAATGCCTCTGTGCCCCCACAGATGAGCTGGAGGAGGTGGCTGGGGAGAGAGACATCTGGGCTTCTCTGCTTCTTTGCTCCCAAATCTTGAACCCGGATAAGGAGAAGATGTGTAATGTATAATGAATTTCATCTTGTGCTTTAGACACACATACAGTGTACTGTTTTCATTTTTTTTTAAATAGTAACAAAAGAGTTCATAGCATGACATTAATTAGTTTTCTCCTTCCTTATTTTTTTAGTTTTTTGCACATTTGACACACAAATGTTTCAGATCATTCTTTTCAATAACAGATAAAGATAACAATAAAATGTAAAATGCAGTTTTTAAATAATGATTTTATTTATTAACCGAAAAAGTAATTTAGTGAAAAAGTATTTGCTAATGGGCTAATTAAAATGCTTTATTAAAATCATAAGAAGCCGAGAATTGGAGCAAGGAAGCTATGTGCTTTGAGAGAGGTTGGGGGGATGGCACTTCCAGACTTTGAACTATATAATATTTCATTTGAAATGAATAAAATAAGTAAACACGGGAAAACACCGAATTCGGATCTTGGTTGGGTTCGGACTGAAAAGGCTGTGTGAGCTCCTTTTGATATCATTCAGCTCCTTTCACAAAAAGCTAGTGTTACAATACAACAAAACCCGATACTGCAGCCTTCACAATGGGCATGGACCGGAGCACATAAGATACTTGGAATCTGCTCTTATAAACAAGATTATTCCTCTACTGTATGTGGAATATCCTGGTAGTACTGATAGGAAAATCTTCCTTTCTGTGGTTAGAAAAAGGAGTACAGAGGTTAGAGAATATATTTAGGGACATGCCATATAATCTATTAAAAGAAGCTTTCAATATGACAGATACAGGGGATTCCTGGAAGTATTTACAGCTTAGGAGAAGTGTGAAATATTGGTCTAAAACTGGTACAGAAAGAGAATTTAATCAGGGACTGATTGGGTCTCACTAACAGTTCATAATCAGCATCAGGGCTCTCAACCTGGCTGAAACAAAAGGCAATCAGCCAAACCAGGAACATAACAGCAAAATGAAACTCCAGGAAAACAAACACACAGCTACAGGAAACACTGACAACAACACAACAAAGAGCAGAGACAAACTGAGGGCTTAAATAGACACATGAGGTAATCAGGGCAAGTGGACACAGCAGGGAACACAGGTGACTCAAATGAAACTAATAACAGGAAGCAAAATTAAACACAAAGCACAGGGAGCACGAGACAGACTATCAAAATAACACCAGAAACTAAACACACACAGAAGCACAAAGACACATGAAGACAAACACAGGGAAGCACATGAAACTCAAATGACCTGATCTGGAATAGAAAACAAGGAAAGCTCAAAGCTATAAAAACCAAAACACGACAAAAAAACAGAACAACAAACTGAGGAGCAAAGCCAAGAGAACAACAACAAACCCCTAGAAAATACAACACACACAAGACATCATAAAAGGAACTCAAACACACCGGGCCTCTGGCCCGGGAACATGACACCCAGTCGTGTCTGTTGGGAGATAAAGCTATCATGCCCAAGGGAGGATGCAGAGAAAATCATGGATTTGTGATGGCTGGATGCATCGTAGCTGCAAGACTGATTTTGAGGAATTGGAAAAATCCTCCCAAGCCTCAGAAGAATGGATGAAACTCATGACAGAGACTGCCTCATTTGAGCTGTTTATTGCTAAGGTAAACAACGTCCAGGTTAAACAAATATGCTGCTGAATTACATCATCTATTAAATCATAAGATAGAGAGCTTACTGTATGTGTTTTTGTTTTGTTGTTGTTTTTTAAATATGGTTATGTCCAGGGTTTGTTTTTGAATGTTTTAAAATGTAAAATCAATAAACCTGATGACGACTGTGGCACCCTTGGCAGAAAGATCTGCATTTAAGCATTTGCAACAACTAGCAATGAGTCTTTCACATCACTGTGGAGGACTTTTGGCCCTGTCATCCTTGCAGCCACATTGGAGGGTTTTCAAGCATAAACAGCTTGTTTAATTTCATGCCAGAGCATCTCAATCTGAGTGTAGACTCTGACTCCAAAACATTAAATTTGTTGTTTTTTGTTTGTTTGTTTGTTTTTAGCCATTCGGGGTGTTTGTGTTTTTTTGGGTCATCGGCCCGCTGCATAACCAAAGCTTCAGGACATGAACTGATGGCCGGATATTCTCTTTCAGGATAGAGAGCAAAGTTCATGGCTGCATCAGTTACAGCAAGTGATCCCGGTCCTGACGCAGCAAAGCAGCCCCAGACCATTGTGACTTTTTCACACAGGGTCATGTAGGTTTGGGTTATCTTTGCCTACTATTAAAATTTATTTGATGATGTGAAACATGTAAGTGTGAAAAATTTATAAATAAATTAAAGGGGCAAATATATTTTTTACAGCACTATAAATGACAGAAAACAGGGGAAAGTGTAATAATGCCGGTGCGACAGCGACTTGGTGTGTCTGGCTGTTGTTAGGGGTAATGAAGAGTAAACACCACAGCAGTATGAAACACTGATTGGACCAGCTACGTTTACAAATGCTCTTTAGCTGAGCAGCACGAGCACCGACGTCAGCAGCGCAGGTTTTTCCGATAAGTGTTTGCCAGTTTCAATCAACAGTCCAAAATGCATTAGTGTCGGTAAATTAGATAAGCCAATAGTCACAAAGCTGGCACTGCTGCTATATGCAGCTGTTTTGGGCATTAGGATGTTACCACTGGTGTTTCATGTGGGCTGCGACAAATTTCAAAACCTCTGAGCTCTTAAATAAATCTTATCGATTTGTACAAAAAGCTTATTACAGTTAAATGTCTCATAACTTTACTCTTAAAGAAAAAGCAAAATATATAGGCTTATAGTAATTTTCCCTCCTTTTCCTTCTCTTTCATCCACTCTCATGTCCTCTTGACGTGTTGGCTCTTCCGTCCTTGGAGCCCAGCCTTGAGGTGGCGAGCTGGATGTTCAGTCATCTCTGAGAAGACAGGCTGCCTTGATTGAAGCTGACAGAGTGACTTGAGGCAAAGATGCTGCTAATTGGGAGGGAACAGGCTGACTGGATGAGGGGCTCCCTGTTAGGGCGATGACTGAGCACTTGGCTTCACATCGCTGGTTGTTGTGCATGAACACTGCAGTCCTCCAGAGGGAGAAACTGACTCTTTATAACATTTTCTTTAGCTGGCAATAATGTAAACAGAAGACTGGGAAAGTGAACAGTGTTAATCGAGGCTATGCTGGGACACAGGGAGGACGGAAACTGGGATTGGACACAGGGGGGACGGAAACTTCACCTCCAGAGGCATTTAACTGACTTCTGATATTTAATTAACTCGTTTTTAATTTTTCATGAGACATAACTCTCTCAGCCTAATTTTTGCAGTGTGAAATGTAAATATTTTTTGTTTCATGATGTTGGTGAAAGGTGTGGACTGCACGTGGGGTCTAGTTCAGCACCCTGACTGTCCTACTTCAAAGTCTTTAAACAATATCATCTGGATGGGGAAAATATGTTGCTCTTAAACCTCTACACACCTTTCAGCATTGAAGGTGTCTTTCCAGATGTGCATGCTGCTAATTCCACAGGCACAAAAGCACCACACCATACATCAGAGATGCAAGCTTTTAACCTGAGCGCTGATGATAAGCCTGATGGTTGCTCTCCTCTTTAGTCTGGAGGATGCTGGGTTCCTGTTTTCCACTTTGCCACTTGGACCAGAGAAGATGGTGGTGTTTCTGGATCACGTTCATCTTTGTATGATGGAGCTTTAACCTGCATGTGTGGCTTACACAGCTGATCACAGACAGTGATTTCTGGAAGTGTTCCAGAGCCTACGCAGGGATTTCCATGACAGAATCACACCTGTTTTCCCCGTTGTGGGACAATAAAGGCTGTTCTTATCTTATCTTAATTCAACGCCACCGAAGGGCCTGAAGACTACGTGCGAGCAATGTTGATTTTCAACTTTGTCCCTCGTCACAGAGATTTCTCAGAGATATTATGTGCTGTTGATGATGAGATATTCAAAGTCTTCACAGTTTTACACTGAGGAACATTATTCTGACTTTGTTCCACATTTTGGAGACTGTTTTTTTTCTGATTTCTTTACCGTGTGATGTTACCGATCTGTTAAAAGTTCAAATAATTTGTTGCAAAATGCTCCCATTGCTCTCTTCTTTTCCGCTTCAATCCAAACCTGTTGCCACTTCCTGATCATGGTTCTACAGGGGTTTCTTCATGTGTCATCCCCACTGTCACTTGGAGCTTGCTCACAGGGATCTGAGCAGTCCTGGACTTCTCATTCCTGATAAAGCCACCTCCCGTTCAAAAAGGAAGATGGTGATGAGAAATGTGCTCAGCGTGAACATTCACAAACCGGTGGATGGCACCACCACATGTTTTACATGCAGCCTATGACTGTGGCCCACAGGGGGCCTCCCCTCAGTTTGATAACCACATCTTTCAGCCAGGTTCAAACAAATGTGCCTAAAACTGTATCATAGTTTAGAACAGTATTTCAAAATGTTCTTAAGTCCACAGTTAATAGTTTCTGACAGATAGGTTGCCATCACTTAGTGCCTGAAACCTCTGACATGCGCACGCCTGCTCCCCGTGTCTTGTGTGTAAATCGTTCCTGTTTGTTAATGGAAACACTCTTGTAAGGCAGCATCCAGTAAATATCACTTTCTCAATCAGTTCCTTCACTGAACACCCCACTTGGCCACATTTCAAACAGCACATTTTCAAATTAGCAGTTGGTTAACCAGTGAGAAACAGATCAGTAAGCATGACGAGTCAGCCATCTGGCTGCTCCGTCTGTCAAACATCTGCTTTACAGTGACTTTCATCTCAGGAGCACTTTTGTTCAGTAAAGGGTGGTTTCCCAATTGCAGCTTTTCCATTTCACAGGGACACAGTGGCTTTATAGGTGGAATATTTGTATATCCAAGTAAAGCTATGTTATTTACAGGGTGGCTGCCTCCTGCCATAGAGGGGGTGGCCCAGAGTCATTCTTTTGATCCCAGGCTCCTCCAGTCTGCATGTCAAAGCATCCTTAGGAAAGATGCTGAGTCCCAACCCCGTGCATCTGACTGAGGCGCTGCATGCATGCACTGTGCTCTATAGTATAAAATAGTTCGACCTGTCCCTGAATATCTCGTTTTTCTCCACTGTGATTGTCAAACAAAAGCAACAAATGGTTGAAAATAATCACAAAAATCACTCGCGCTTCAACATAACAGTTAGCATGTGAGTCATCTACTATTCAGTCAAAGCAGGCTGTTTATTTTTGTAAGCTCTAATGGTGTCTTACACACTTACAGCTTTATCTCTGTGTCTGCATGTGTTAGTGTGATCTGGTGGGATGTAATGACAGAGGACATGATGTGATGGTTGCCATTATCACTCAGAATGCATTATGTCCACCGCATGGGCAGGTGGATGCAGTGGACATTAGATGCCTGTGACTCCATGAAATTCTGCCAAACTCTTTCATTTCTACACAGTCTTAAGACAGACTTTTATTTTTGGATATCTGGGCATCGTTGCAGTTTCTCTATGGAGGATTTGACTTGTTTTTAACCAGCGAGTTGTAACTATCCCAGAAAACATGTTTACTTTTGAAAGAGCTTATCTGGGTTTCTAAAGCCAAAGCTATGAGGTTATAGTTTAAAATTTGCTGTGCTGGACTGAGAGCACTGAGAGTCCAGATTACATTGGAACACCCGAAAAAACACTTAAGAAAAGGAGAGATTTCAGCCAGTGCTCTCTTCTCTGATGCGTCCTCTACGTGTCACTTGAATAATGTGAGTCTAAGAGAGCTCTGAGGGGATGCAATGGCATGTATTTGAGCATACAACAGCGAGTGAATGGTTGATAAGTCCGACAGCCCTGCACGGGCAGTCGGTGGCTGGTGGACACTTGACATTGCCAGGGTTCAAGGGTCACGTGCAGAAGCACGTTGTTACGGTAAAGACTAGAGTGCTTGGAGGGTGAGCTGTCACTCTGCTTCAGCCAATGACAGTTGAGACGTGTCCGAGACCATGGCCAAACCTGCAACTATCAGGCCACTGTCAATCATCCGAGGCAACACTCTACCTCATCACCTTGGAGGAAGTTCAAACAAATCGATTCAAATGAAAGTCAAATGTATTCTGTTGACCTTGACCCTGTCAACAAACCGGGCTGTTACATCCTTTCTTCGAGGATCTCTGTCAGCCTTTTTGCAAAGCGAACAGAAATTCAAAAGATCAAGCTTCAAGTGCAGTGAAAATAGCAAATAGGCTTCAGATTTAAATTTAGCTTATATATATATATATATTTTTTATACATATATATATATATATATATATATATATATATATATATATATATATATATATATCACTATATATATATATATGTATGTATGTATGTATATATCACTATATATGTATGTATGTATGTATGTATATATCACTATATATGTATGTATGTATGTATGTATATATCACTATATATATATATATGTATATATATATTTCACTATATATCACTGAGATTGCACCATGGCCAGATGTCATTCAAATACTGAACTGCAGTGTATTGGCAGCAGCATGTTCCAGCAATGTCATTAATTTTACTTACGGGTAGTGTAAGGGATTGCAATTTGAAATTCATACAGCTACTAATCCCCGTGATGCTCTATTAGTTTGACAATTTTGAGTGTCAGCCTGTTTGCTGCCATGCTTATAGGCAAATGGATTGATAATTCAAGTTCAGTCGCTGTGCTTTTAAAGGACAGGGCGGCCCCATCTTGATGCAAGGTCTGCTGCGTACTGCCTCCAGGGAAGTGAGGGTACGGTCTGACATCATAGACTATACATAAATCATGGATGCTTCTAGATCAGGAAGGTGAAACGAATGCACAGTGGCCAGCAGGGGGCGACTCCTCTGACTGGAAAAAGACATCAGATTGTATAGAAGCTTAAAAAAGTGACCCTAAAGTTCTTTTGATTTATGACCTCTCTAAGTGCTTTCCCAATGCGTTTATGGTCTCAATCCCTAGTTTCACATCTTATTTAATAATGCAAGATGTTCATTTTGTAATTTATGATCCCATGCGGAATAAGACACATGACAACGCAGGATATGCTGCAAGGTCGACCCACCCTTTGCTTAGCAGAGCCAACACTTGCTTGTGGACAGCCTTAAAAGCTGCTTTAAAAATGCTCAATTCAAAGCTTCCTAATGGGGCTTCACAAACTGATGGCTGATCTCCAGTCAGCTTTTTAAAATACAGTAAGTGTCGGATTCAGTCCTGATGTCAGAACTCACACCTTACAGATATGAAACACAAGGAAAGCTGCTTGGAAATTTAAAAAAAAAAAAAGTAAAAATAATTATTTACATTCTTTTCCCGGCTGGCAGTGGGTGAGCTAATTCAGCACACATTCAATTTAAACAAAAAGAGACTGAAATAAGAGTTTTACATTACTCAGACTGTGAAAGCCCTATCAATCACACAGTACATTCAGCAATCAGGAAACTTGATTTCTTCAGAGTTGATGCTGCGTGAACCCTGCAGCTTCCGCCGTGGGTGCGCGACTCATGGAGAGCTGAGGGCTGACTGCTTGCTGAAGTCAACGTCTTGTTTAATGTCAGTTTGGCGTGTGATTGGTGGGTGTAGCCGTGTAGGATTTGTAGTCATTTACAGTCACTTTTGACTTTTAACTGCTTCAAGGAAGTTAACAGTAACAAAAGATGTTTTTCAGTAAGTAAAATGAAATTGTGAATAATTGATTGCGCTTTGCATAAAGACACAAAAATAATCATGCACACATGGATTCGCGCAGCCAAATGAGGAGTCTCTGGAAGTCTTGGCCCTGCAGTGCTAGAAGACCAGACAGAGAGAATAATGTCCTCCCTTCAACCTTCAGGTTAAGGTTCATTCTGGCTATTTCGAGCCGGGGCGATTATGTTCCACTTAGTTAGTGAGGTCACGCTGTTCCTGTCTGTCTGTTAGACGACTGTCAGAGGAACTTGGTCTGTCCAAAACTTTCGGGAAAGATTGGTCACGGAACAGAAGAGGATTTTTATACAATTTAACCAAAAATGGATCAAGCCCATCTTTTCACAATAAAACACATTTTCCTGTATGAAATCATTGCTAAAGAGCTGGACACGTAGAATCTGTGAAACTAAAAAAAAAAAGATTTTGTACGTGCTTTGCTAGATAAACGAACTCTAATAGAGTTATCCACAGCGTAACGTTTGCATAATGGTGCAGCACTGTTGAAATGTGGGGAACATCCCTCAAATTAGAGGCTGCAGATGGAGCGCACGCATCACTCCTGCTGCTGTATGACGGCTGCAAAGATTTCATAAACTATGAGGAAGGAAACTCATATATCCTGGTTATTTTATCTGCATGAGCTTAAATGGAACTTTTCCTTTGCTGCACTGTGTCTTTTGGTGTGTGAGCAAGTACAAGTTAAGATGGAATATTAAGCTAAAATGTGCTATTGATCGCAACAGCCACTCCAACGTTATTTGTAGTAAAAGCACAGTACGGCAGTATTTCCTCTAAAACTCCCCAGAACCTTTAGATCAGTGGACTACATACATGTGGTGTAAAGCACCCTTAATCCTTAGTCTGTCTGATATTGATTTCTCCTGTGAAGTCGGACATTTTAACAGTAACCAGTATCAAAGATGGGCAGTGAAGTCTCCTTATGAGCTGAGTATTTTCATCTTGGCATTTTCGACCTGACTGGGATGAACGAGAGGTGGATTGCAGATCATTAACCGATGATCGTACACCGGACAATCTGCTTTTCACCCTCTCAGAATAGACGAAACTTACAGCTTCACCAGAAATGAGTGATTGAGCCCATAAAAACTCATCAGGAAAATGTTTGCTGAGGTCAGGGCCAAGGGCCACTTTCCCATAAACTTTGAAAGTATTGGAAGTCTTTTTGCAACCACATGGATCACTCCCTTGTGCCCAATGAGGAGAATTCAGAAACTACTTCCATCTTTTATAGTGTCTGTGATTCTAACTTGAGTTTATGAAGATGGACTTGTTTCTGGAGTCAGCCTCAAACTTCAGGAAGGTGAAACATTCTTTTTTTTTCATGTAAATCCTGCTTCTTCAGCTGACGACAGTTAAAGGAAATGAGCTCTTTGTTCCAGGGAAGGAAAACATTTCTAGTCCTCGGTCTATGCAAAAATACATTCTATAATTTAGCCTAATTTATCCATTCATCTTCTTCCTTTACAGGGGTCACAGGGGCTGGAGCAGCCACACCATGGACAGGTCACCAGCTTGTCGCAGGGCTACAATGGAGACACAGACAACCATTCACATGTATGAACCAGCCTGTCCTCAGAGTGAAAACGTAGACATTGGTCGTTTCTGCAGTCACGGATTACGACCAATATTTACGTTTTGGAAGGGGAAAAGGCGACATCTAGCGGTCGTGGACAAAAGTGCGTTTAAGTAACGTGTTCGGTTTTGGCCGGCAGACCACAGAAAAAGACAAAAATATTGATGTCGTCACGTCCCTCACACTACCCTAAACATAACCATTTGTTATTCATGT
>VOQJ01033972.1:45311-65356 GCA_015052665.1 Apistogramma diplotaenia | reverse complement strand
TTTTTTTTTATTTTTTTTTTTAATTTAAATTTATTATAATTTTTTTTTTTTTTTTTTTTTATTCTTTTATTTTTTTTGTTTTTTTTTTTTTTTTTTTTTTTTTTTTTTTTCATTTTTGTTTTTTATATATTGGGGGATTTTTATAGATTAGAAAAACAAGGGAGGGGGGGGGGGGGGGGGGGTGGGGTGGGGGGGGGGTTGTGTGTGGGACAGTGGTGGCAGAGTTTAAGAGGGACCTTGACACTGTCTGTGTTCCCACCGGGAGCACTGAAGGCTGAAGCTCTGCCTCCTTATTCTGCTTTTAAATACCTCAGGGAACTACATTTGCATAGGTTCCAACAGAGAAAGACAGAGAATCTCCAGCAGCACTGGTTTTATCATACATGGTGCACATAAGGACAGAGGTCAGAAGGTGCCTTGACACAGACCCAAGACTGGAAAGAATCAGCTATTTGAGTGAGAGTGGGAAACATGCAAATCCCAAACACACATGATTCTTTTGAAGATGAAAGTTTGTTTCCCTCACATCAAAATCATCTGATTATTTTGGCTAATGTCATTTTTCAAGCCTCAAAGTACCCTGAGGTGGTCAGGATTTTTACTCAATATGAACACCATAAAAATATGATGATGACCCAGAATGTGTTTTGCAGGGGAAACACAGTAGAACCATCAGCATGAGCAGTACTTATAAAGTGCTGTTTAAAAAACTTACAAAAAAATTACATACCCCCAAAAAATACACTCTCCCTATATTAATTATTAATTTATTAATGTCAGATAGGCTATTTATACATACTAAAACTATATGGAGTTTGTTGTCTGTTGTGGGCCTGGGTCAAAATTGACCTAAACCATAATGTGAAGGCATAGAATATGAACAATAAGGGTTAATGTCTGACTGCTAAGATATTTCCACTGTTACGTCCAACACTGTCAGGTAAAGTCTAGAAAAGTTCCAGTACAGGTGTGAAAACAGCTTTTATGCCACTGACTAAAAGCATGAAAACTCAAAGCTGTGGATTTAACCATCTCTTTTCATGACCTCACCTCACCTGTGAAAGTCTGCATGAAGGGCGCACCGGCTCTTTGTGAACATTCTTTCTTCATGACTCAATGTTCTGTCTACAGAGCACGGAGGCTGGATGTCTCTTGGCTGTCTCAGCTTATTGCAAGTTAAAACACGCTGGATATCAAGAACATTGCCTCCTGTGACCTACCGTGCACATCAAGACAAGTTTGTTTTTTTCTTTTTGTGCGTGTGTGTGTTTGCCGATGTACGCAACTCATCGGTATAAAATGGCATAATGAAAGGATTATACACTGAGAGCCAAGTCTATAGAAGACAACTGTTTTCAAATGCCAATCCCAGAACAGCTATTAGAACCCAAAACCTTCACCTCAGAGAATTTGACGTGTTTCATCTTGAACTTAATTAACTACTTTCTTTCAGCATTAGTCTCTGCCAATCTCCCATTTTAACTTACCAACTGAAACAATGACACGTTGCACAGTGGTTGCCTAGGGCATCACCGCGGTTACTCCCAAACCCGTCTTGTTTGGGAGGGTTTGGGAACCTGTTTTTTAACCTTTTGACCATGTTACAGTCTTAGAACAGGATTCCTGCTTTACCCTTTGTTAAGTGTGCTAAGCTAAGCCAACCAGCATCCCAAGCATATTTAGCATTGAGACCAGTATACATAGATGATCTTCTCACTAGAAGGTAAGCATGTTGGAACATTTCCCCAAATGTCAGGTTTGTCATTAAAGAAAGATAAATGCATTATATCTTAGCTGCACCAAGGATATTGTAAGGAAAAGCTATAAGGTTATCAATTTGCATCCAATCAATTATAATAAAATACTTCTCTACAGTTTAGTTATTTAACACATGAGAAGATTATACTGTAATGTATGTTGGTCTGACAAAGGGATGGACTTCACATGCACGCTGATAATGTTGTTCTCCCAACAACTGCATCAAAATGTCACATTACACTTTTCTCTAGTAAAACGTCTCTTTCATAAGCTCAAAGATGAGACTCATTCCTGTGTCTGCCAGCATAATTTCAAATCGAAATTGTAAAAAGCAGTCAGCGTTTAACAGATTACATTTGCACCGATGAAGCTGAAGTCAAACTGTATTTCAGCTTCACCGTGAAACACATTTTACCTTTAGTCACAACAAAATAATTCCATAAAAGGAAAACTTTGAGAACGCCTTTCACTTAACAGTTTTTAGGGGCAGGATATAGAGAAAGCAGCTTGACCTCATTGGCTGAACTATACCCACATACAGACACGCTGTCATAGAAAGTACCGCCTCGTTCCCAAACTCAGCACTAAAGCTCCAGAGACAGCACTACCACACTGCAACTGAGGTGCTCTCCTGCACTTTCTCTGTGACTTGACTTAACATATGATACTTGATATCCTGTGAGTATATTTTGCATTGAAAAAATGACATCACCTTGCATTTTGTTGACTTAGTTGCTATTCTTCTGTAGAGCTGCATGTAGCTGTGTTTATAGACAATTTACAAAGATGATTTATCTGTTGTATTCTCTTTTTTTTAACAGATTAAACTAAGTTTGCTGCAGCCTTCAAGAAAAGACAAGAGACTTCCAGTGTAACCGCTACAGTTTGAAAAATGAGCTGTACTAGGTAAGCTACTGGTGTTATTTGACCATGTGTTAACAGTGTTACCATGCAGATCATCAGAACTCACAGAATGACAAATATTAACACTTTTACATCTCTGGCTCAGATCAGATTTTAAACCTATGATGTTTTGTTTCGTCCTTAGAGTTCTTCACGCCTTCAGTCATCCCCAACAAGTTGTGAAGCCAGTTGAAATGGCCATGTGTCTCAGCCTCAGCCAGCAGCAGCCTCTTTACGAACTGCTCTCCATGTCTCGTCTGAAGCCTACAAAACGTCTTTGCAAGCAGGCTGACTATCCAGTGAAGACCAGCCATCCTTTTCCACACCCCTCCTTGTTTTCCACCTCATCTTTACCATCACCTTCGCTGCCTTCCTCTCATTTAACATCGGAAAACTTTCGGAGCTGTTTACGCAAGCACATCAGCGGAGTGAGCAAGAAGCGTGTCGTGTTTGCAGACGCCAAAGGACTGGCGCTTACTGCTGTGCGTATATTTATTCCTGAGCCCTCATCTCCCACTTCTACCCTGGTGATAAGACCCTCTCCAGCCAAACTGGAAGGCCAGCAGTCAATCTCAGACAAATTGAATCACTACAAGCTGCGGTTGGGATTCCCTCAGCCGACTCAGGACCCTAAAGCCTTTTTTGCACGTTTGCAAGACATGAAAGTACAGCTGGAAAGCTGCAACATTTCTGAGCGCTCCTTAAGTGGTAAAGTGTATGCTGCCCATGTCAGTACTGATAAGGCTGTGTGCATAAGGGTGACCTTTGACTCTTGGGGGAGCCATCATGACATTCCTTGCACGTTCCTGCAGCAGCATCGCTGCGGGGGATCCGATGTGGATGTTTTCACCTTTGACGTAAGCTTGACCCGCAACATGGATCCAAGGGAGAGAATTGAGTTTTTTGTGTCATTCAGACCAGCACCCGGTGCTACAACACACTGGGATACCAACGGAGGACAAAATTACAGAGTGTACATGGAAAAAGAAAAATCGAATGCAAACCAAGGGAGCACTAAATGTTCTTACCCCACATCGTCAAAGCACAGGTCGCTATCGTGGCCGTTATACGAGTCCACTGCTATGAAGAATTATGCTGATCTAAAGTATGTTCCGAGGACTTCATCAAGCAGAGTCGGGGCAGAGTGGAAAACTCTATGTCCAAAATGAGACTATCTTAATGGACTTATGAAATATAATTTAAACTTATATTTAAGAGACAGTGTTTTTAGGGAGGGGTATATGTATATGAAATTACAGCGCTGCAGTTTCCCCTCCTAAGCTCAACTTCCCTGTTGAAATGTGAATAAATTGCCTGCCATAATATTCTCATTAAAAGAGTTTTAAAATAACCTTTCTCCTTTGTCTGTCTCCTTTATAAGGTACATTGTGTAATATTGCATAACTGCACGTTGTAGCGAAAAAGCAAAAACATGAGACCTAAACTTGTTTGAGAGAAAATGAGTAGACAAGGCAATATTCCAAGAACCTTTTCTTTGATGACAGCTTACACAGTGAATCAACTTATGATGTACATTCACACAGACATTATTGCTCTTGGCTCATCTCCAGTTCTGATGTGTGTTTCCCTCTTGTGTATCATACATACCAGAAAGAACAAGTCAACAAACTGACTGATCTTGTGGGCAAAGTGGCACGCACGGTTTGCATTGGGTGTTGTGTTCAAATGTTCCCTAACACCTGTTCCAAGACATTAAGTAACACCCTGGGAATTGTTACTTCTTTTACTGCACATGACTGGTGTGGCAAATACCATGTAACCATGGCAGCATCAGAGCCCGCATGTATTTTGGATAATGTACAGGCTTGTGTCTACATGCAAGGGTGGAGTCATCATTAGATATCGCAGCCACAGGGAGAAAGTCATAGTTATTGTTGCTCTTGTTCTATTCATTCTAGTCTTTGGGTTTGTTTCTTCATCCTTTCTTTTCTTTTCTCTTAGGACAGCTCCCAGGACAGTTGTGGGAACACACCGAAAGGTATCATCTGGAGTGTTGCATGTGAGTCATTCACACATACAGTATAGCAGGTTTTCACTCCTTGTAACCATAAACACCTATTTATTTACTCGACGTCACATTGTTCGGTTGGTATCAAGTGTTATCCCACCTCTTTCACCTGCTGAAAGCTAAGCTACATAGAATGAACAGAAGCAGAAGTTTGGACACATTCACCCCTTCATATGAATGCGTCCATCCAAACTTTTGACTCGTACTGCATAGTCTCTGTATTAATATTCCAATATTATTATTAAAAAAAAAAACATTTTCGTACTTAAAAATTAATTATGAATATTTGAAACTGCATGTCCCAAATGTGAGGAAACTATAGCCAGTACGTAAGCCCCGGTCACAGAGGTACAGTGACTAATGGTTTAAAAGGCTCTGTCATTTTAGTTCATCTTCATTTGTTAACACCACAACACTGCTCAGCCATATAAAACAGCCATCGAATACACAGACAGACTCTTAAACCAAAAGGATAGACAAGCTCTGCACTGTTATACAAGAATTCTGCTAGACACACAGAAAAAAATGGTTTTAGAAATTCTGTTAGGCCCTCAGATATGCCCCATAGAAAATCCAAGCTAAAAGAAAAAAAAGAAAAAGAAAAAAGATAATGATGCATGTTATATTTTGTGTTTTTGTCACAGGAAAACAACAATGATAAATGATAACTTCCTGCCGGTAGGACTGGTATGTTGGTCATTTTGCAAGCTGCTGATAAACAACCTCATTTGTCATTTAGCTTTGAGGACTCCTTGCATTGTATAATGTGCACAATATTCACAGTCTACTCTCTGGGGTACAGTCCTTGGGCAAGATGCTAAACCCCAAAACTGAAACAGAGCGGACATTAAGGTGTCCTGTTCATCAACTCGGGCAATATTTCACACAAAAAGTCAAAGTAAGGCATAACCATTAACACTATAGGAACCACGACAATGGCAAATAAGACATGAATACTAAAACAGCATGCAGACATTCATACAGGGTATTAAGTCTGAGAAAGGCTTTTCACTGGTCGATATCTAGGCTTTTTTTTCCCTCATTTTATCTTTTAGAGAGCAGTAGGCACAGCTGGATGGTGGCCAGAAGCCAGCTACCAGCTGCTGGTGATTACAGTGCTAAAGCTCATGTTGTCTGAACAATAGCCTGAAGACTGATCCAGTGGGCTGCAGCCACAGCTGTGATCACAAAGGGTGAGCTTTGGGTAGCTAACAGAAGCGGCTTGCTGAAAGCAAGACAGTGGGCTGTAGAGAGAAGATTTATTTATTTTTCTTACACAGTATAGACTCATAATTAGCTGAAACTCTGTCTGCAGCAGGAACAGGAAAAAGTGAATGAACTACTTGGAATCATCTATATTCATTTTATATTCATGTCAAACTATGCCACACCTTCTTCTACCTTCCAGAATGGAAAAAGCATGCCAACACCTGGATTAATGGCTCTGACAAATATGAATACACAGGATTTAACAAATGCTTGTGTGTCAGTAGGTAAGGCCACTTGCACTTGTGGCTTAGATAATAGTTACATCACAATCACATTTGTTCAATCCAGAAAAACAGGCCATTCAAAAAGAATGGCAACTGCTGGAAAATGAGGACTCTAAAGAAATAACATTGTTGCTAACAACAATACAGCAAAAAGCAAAACCTGGTTGCTTCACAGTAGCTAATAGTTCATTGACATCACTAGAATTATTTGTGTTTGTAAATGTGTATATTAGTTTATTATTATAATGCTGATCCGATGTTTATGAGCATCAAATGCATTGTTGAATAAATAAAAATGCTGCCACATACAGCGCTGTAAAAACAAGTGTTTCAGATCACCAAATAAATTTTAATATTTGACAAACTAGAGCAAATGCAAGATACAATTTTGAATTGATGATTTCATTTATCAAGGGGAAAGCTATCCAAGGGATAGCGTGGGATGGAGCCAGATGATCCCTAAAAGGAGCAGCCGAAGAAGAAAAAGAAGGCAATGAATCTTTCATATCACTGTGGACGAATTTTGTCCAACTCTTCTTTGCAGAATTGCTTTAATTCAGTCACACTGGAGGATTGTCGAGCATGAACGGCCTGCCAAAAGCATCTCAATTGTATTTAAGTCAGGACATTGACTAGGCTACACCAAAACCTTCTTTTTGTTTTGTGTTGTTTGGTTTTTTTTAGCCAAGAACTGATGGCTGGATATTCTCCTTCAGGATTTCTGGTAGAGTGCTGAATTCATGGTTCCATCAATTGCAGCAAGTCGTCCAGGCCCTGAAGCACCGCAGCAGCCACAGACCATCACACTACCACCACCATGCTTGACTGTTGGTGTGATGTTCTTATGAAATGCTGTGTTAGTTTTATGCCAAATGTAACACAACACAAACCTCCCCAAAGGCTCAATGTTTGTCTCATCATTCCACAGAATACTGTGTAATATTTGTAAGTGTGAGAAATATGCAAAATAAATAAATAAATCTGGAAAAAGACAAAAAAAATCACAGCAGATGTCACGGAAAGCTCTTAGCAAAACAGAGCAATATCATGCAACACTTGTGCTCTACACTCAGGACAGGATACTGTGTGTTAAGTGAATTACTGATAAACTTTTTGTAAAGCACTCCTCATTCAAATCTATGAAAAGCAAGCAAACAACAGAAAGTATAGTGAATACAACTGGCACACACCAAACACCAGATGAGTCTTCCTGCTGGGCAGAGAAGGGAACAGGTAGAGCACAGTGCCCTCTGTTGGGTATAATTTTTAAAGATTATGCATCTGCAAATACTGTACCATGTAACAAAGGACACTACACAGGATCACAACTACAATCCAGCCTGAGAGATTCAGAGAATGGAGGAAGCCATGCCTGGTTATAAGCTGTATTTGCACCACACTAAAGTAAGCATGAGATAGTGTTAAGATCAGTGTATTTCTACACTGAAAGAACATTGCAACACTTCTGAAGAGTCAGACATCTGAAAGACTTATGTCTTTATTCCATACAGTTCTTTGCAGAGGTCTTTCCTGACACTGGTCACCGGGAAGGTGATCATGGTCAGGATTCCAACATGATCTTGGCACTAACCTCACTCTGCAGTTACCAGAAGGTTAACAAGCACTACTACAAAGTGCAATCTCAATCAGCTTTTCTGGGTACTCACTGCCAAAAGTGATCTTTTTATTTTGCTTATGGCAGTTATAGGCATAGAACTCAGTGTACGGATTGTCCAGGATGGGCCTGCATAGCATCACTGCAACCTATCGAGATCATCCACAGGTGTGTCAAAGCCTCCCATTCCACAATAGCAGCCATAATCAGCATAATCAAGAGCAGGCCGACTACACAGGATCATATTTCTGAACTGAGTGAGTGCCTTGTAGTCCAAGGACTGAGCTGAAGTACAGGAAGAGGGCACAGCCATAGTTTATACCCTAATGGGAGGTGATTCTGTTAATGCTGCACATAGATGTACAGTAGTTTAACCGCAACCGCCGAGTTGTACTCACCAACAAAGAGATGTAGAGCCATGAGACACGCTGTCTGGAGGACATTCATCTTGTAAGCCAGAAGTTAATCCCAGAGTAGCTCTCACTTAGCAGCAAGCCCACATATATATCAGGTCTGAAACCTTGTCTGTCAGCTGTTCATACTACACAGGGTCACAGAGAGAATTAAGAACCAACATACGCCAAAGAGGCTAATTCTTCTCACACTCTGAACTTGTATTTCAGATTTCAGTAGATGTGTTTATGGTTGCTTCTGTTGAATAATCGTGGTTTTTTTAAGTACATTTCTGAGTTAGGATTAGAGTGACGGTGAAACCCATAGTTCTGTTTACTTGACAATTATTGGACATTTTAAATTAAATGCCAAAGAAATTATCTAATGCACACACTGTTACACAGTCATTAATGGAGGAGGAAATGGCATTCAGTACTGTGTAAAAGTTGTGAGTCATTCCTGTGGTTATTAAGTTACTTAACACTGACCTACCAAGCATTAAAAAGGCACCTTACCCAAGGAATGACCCAGTGTTGCGTCTATACATAACACACAACTTAACAAAGAAACTATTTTAAAGTGTGTTTAGGCACATTTTGTTCCCATTTTTGTGCCAAAGGTAACAGAGTTTGACAGGCATGAAGTTGTATTTTGCCACCAACAAGGTGAGTCCCAAAGAACTATTAGCTAAATAAAACTTGATACATGCTAGCACAGTGTGCAGAGTCCTTAGAAACCCCAAAAAAAAAAGATTATCTCTACAGTAAATGAACAGTATCCGAAAGTTGTGCCCCCAAGAATTCAAAAAATAAATCGACACAGGACCCGAGTGATGCATCAGACCCTTCAGTTCATCCATCTACTGTTCGCTGAAGCCTCATCAGAAACGGTCTCAGTGGAAGGGTGGCTGTCAAGAAGTCATTCTTACGGAAGAGGAACAGGGAGAAAAAGGCTGAGGCATACCAGATTACAAAAGAACTGGACAGTGGCGACAGATTTTACAGAGTAACAAATCCAAATGTGACATTTTGGATTTTTGGTTGAAATCATCAATATTTACAGGTGGTCAGGAGAGTGGGACAGCTGTGAGTGTTTCCTGCCATTTAGAAAACTGTGGATGCTCTGCCATGGCTTGGGGCTGCATTTTAGCCAGTGGTGTTAGTGATCTAGTCAAAAATCGATGGCATTATAAATGTAAAAATCTACCATCAGATTTTACTGGTACAGATTTTAATTGTACAAACTCTATTTTTTGCCTCACTTCCATTTATGTTTGCACATTTCAATAAATCAGTACACCCATCTTCCCATCAAAGGCTCAAGACTTTTGCACAGTTATGTATATCCAAAATTCCATTTATGCACACAATATTTTTTTTGGAGGGGGGGGGGGTGGCATATTGTATGAAAAATAATGTTACATCCAGCCAATGTAAAATGTTTTTTTATTAGACACATTTCTTAAAATAATTATGCAACAATCTCAAGTCCACCAAAAAAAAAAGAAGTAAGAAATGAAAAATGACACATTTCACAGTCACTTTTTTATGGTGTGTGGATTACTCAGTTTGGGTGCACAGTGCTTAAACTGGACAATCTGTAGTTTTGTAGGAAGTGTTCCTGAATCAGTGCATCAGTGAAATTTATTCATAGGGGAGATATAGGAAATATTTAGAGGTTGGGTGTTATGTAATATATAATAAGTATACTAACCTAAAACATGTATAAGCTGCAAAACAGATATTTTAAAAAAGGTACAAAACAATATTTACTGTGACTAACAATTCAGGCTGCTTTTAGTATCATTTCCTATGCAGGTGCATGACTTCAGGGTGTCGTCTGAAAATGGCAAAATGCTTTCAGAAATCCTTCAGGGACCCTAAAATGACTGGGGGGCAATAATCTATAAATAATGACTCTAACGAGCGCAAAGGTCAGTCAGTTACTGAAGGTTCAGATCTAATGATCAAAATGGCTACAAGCTGATTATAAATTAAACAATGTATCAATTTTTAACATATTCTTTAATACAAATGTGACTCAGAATGAAACAATGTGGTTCAAAGGTTTGCAACTTGCAACAATTATAATGAAAAGGACTTGCATGTCTGTAGCGTGTTAGCATCCCACTGCCATGCTAATTCTGACAAACTAATGGGACCTCAGTCTCTACTGGCCTACAAGGCAGAATAAAAATTATAATTTCTGTAAGGTGATCATACATACAAAAATAAATAAATAAAATGATTAATTAATGCTGGTTCAAGTCATACAGCTTTAAAAATACTTCAATGCTTCAGAACTTATGACATCAACACAGATTATAAAGAGCAGAAAATCTTACATAACAAAGATCGCTGGGAGGAGTATCGGTTTCTCACCCCACCTCACGCTCTTCCTCTCATCAGTGTAATGTTTATCTGCTCATTTGTCTTTGTCAAACATGCTCTTTCCTCTTTAAAATCGACAGATCTGAAATATTATATGAAGGAAACCGGCGCTGCCTCTGAAGACTCGCAGCGCTCTATGACGCATCAACGAAACCAGCAGGGAGCAACTATCAGGTGTCACTCGTGATAAAAAATACATCAATAAAAGTCGGAAGAATATGTTACATGTGCATAAATCTAGACAGATGTTTAGAAAAACAAGCAAACGTTGTGCTTTAGGAGTACGTGTCTCACATTGATTTTACTCGTGTCTAAGCTTTGACTGGAATGGTCACAGAAAGAACTAAGACCATTTTTCAGAACACAACAAATAAAATAAAACAACGTAGAAAAGAAACACTGGTGAACACTTAATAGAAAATGTGCCCAGTTTAATCATCACTAAATAAATAATTCCAACAGCTAAACAGTTATGAACTACTCCAGTGCCTTTTGTCTTTCTTTAGCGCTCAACATTCACATTCACTGCTCTGCTGCGCTCTTCTCAACCATGAGAAACACAACAGCCGCACGTACTTATCTGAGGTCATTCGGTCAGGTTTTCTCAGCATTAGTAATCATTACATGTCCTTGTGTTTTTATCTGTTTTAATTGCAAACATGTCAGTGTTCCACCCCATTATTACTGCCTTTGTAATTCCGCTGAGAGAAGATCATGTTGAGAACTACAAAGGGCATCCTCAGGAACAAATAAAGGCAGATTAAGTGGGACTGGAGTGACATACTAAACAGATGTGCGCAACAACTGGATATACAGAGAGTGTGCATAATCTCAGAGCTTTAAACCTCCTGTAAGATTTAGGTTTAATTCATAATTCTCATGCAGGTTACTAGAATTCACTGATCCAGCATTTTAAATCTAGATACAGACACAGACACCATCACTTTGGGTGTCAGCCAATAACAATTGCACTTGCCTTAATCATTGCGTTCCTAACTTTGCAAAACCAAACGTACCAAATACATAAGAGCACAATCAGATTACACATTATATCTTCATGAATGAAAATATCCAAGTCAAACATCTTTGCCGGCACATGTTGTGTATTTGTTGAGAACAAAAAGATCTAACAACAGTCCAAACTCATCACCCTTTGTGAGGGCTGGAGCCAAAATCACATCAAAGATGTTAGCAGTATATAGTATGCAGTGAATTGGTATTTAAGATTATTTAATAAACTAACTTGCATAATATTAAGAAATAAATTTAAAAAATGAGAAAACAGTGCATGCTATTTACCTAACATAACCTACTGTTTTTCTCCTTAATTTAGTAGACATTTAAATCGTCTGTAAGTGCAATAAAAGCTTTGCAGCAGGAGATGCTAACGAATAAAATGCAAACTGACTCGAGCTGGCAGAGACAGCACCGCCAACTGCAGTCTGCAGTCATCAGCTTACTCGACTAAATCGCAACTGAACCACAAAGCACCGCAAACAAACAAACCAACCGAACTTACTGGCTTAGGAAGCATGAAATGCCTCCACTTACCCTTTACTGCTCGCTCCCCGCATGCTTTCTCAGTTCTCCCTCTATCAAAATGAAGCTTATGGGCGCTGCTGGCCAAATACTTTATATTAAAAGCAGCAGAGCTGTAAATCTGCATTCTTTCCAACACGGGGAAAAAGCCCACTGGCTGCAAAAAGAAGTCAGACTTCTTTTTTAAGAAGTCTATTAGTAAAACGACTACTTTTCTTTTGATTTATGAGCGCCATAAACATGTTCCTAATGAGTTTATGCTCTCAGTCGCCTTATGTCATACTGGATTATGTTAATTGTAGACACCACAGTCACATTTACGAGTAAAGCTGGGGATAGAGCAGGGAATCCTTTAGGGGAAGCCCAAAAACCACAATGTCCTATGTACTTACTACTGTCTACATTATATATTATGTATGTCTGCTGCAGTAAACACAAGTAACACAGAACACAACGTTTTAGCTATAACACAGCAAACTAATTAAATATGTAGCGTCATTGCAGCGATGTCCAATGTCCATCTACCCACCAAACCACTCCAGCTATTAATTAGTTCCACTGACAAACGATACAAATATCGGACTTGATGTACCAGATGGGAAAAGCAGTGTCATCACTTAAATGACCTTTTACAGCAGGCTTCCTTTAAAACGACTCTTTTCTGCCTGTTTTCCTGTAAGTGGCTGTCCAACTGAATCATTTAATGTTGTTTTATGTATTGCTTTTAGTGTATTACTGTAAAGCATTTACTAGACCCCACTGTCCTGTTTTTTGTTGGTTTTTTTCTCTGAAAATCAAGTCAACATTTTACAAACTTAATTTGTTCCCTCGTGCTTATTCGGAGCTGCTTCTTCAAGTCAGAATGGATTTAGCTGGTGAGACCTGCGAGGAATATGAGAACAGCTTCACCTAGTGTCTGCATTTAAAAGGAAAACCAAAAGAAAAAGGAAAAGTGTAGCTAAAATGTTGTACACTTAGTGTACAATTAACAACTGCTCCAAATTTAGAAAAGACGCCTTCGGTCAGATGGGCTTGTACAGTAAAGTGGTGACATACTTCTTCTTATAGCGATGTGTCGCGCTGAGTACCATCACTCCATCCTGTGGCAAAAACACAACACGGAGGAAAGATCATCTTAAAACCTCACACATGCTTTCGGCTGGGGTGGAAACAGTGTCGTCGGTGCAGTTCTGCAATACTATGAGTCAGCAAACACAGAAACACTGCTTTTTGATAGAGCACAAAATTTAAGCCATAACAGTACAAAGTCATTAAATAGGCAGCTTCATTGCAGCGATGTCCAAATCTCACATCCATTAAAATGTCTTACTCCAACCTAAGGAGGACCTTTATTGTGAAGCAGCTACCAAAAACACATAGCCTCATTAATCGTAATTAACAAGTGCTTCTGAGCATGAGTCAGCAACAGTCAGCAAGGGGATAGACACGTAATCAATATCAATAGAAAATGTGCTCGATAGAACGTTCGATTTTTTTTTTCCATTGGAATAAACCAGAGCAAAGATTCCGCTTTAAGTGCACGCGCTTGTGAAGCAAGATTGGTTGGTCGGACCTCTGGTGCCTAGCAATGTATGGAGTGACACGCTAGTAGCCAATCACGGAGCAGTATCAAACTTGGTTGCGCCACCTTGTTATCTCGTGCACGTCCTCTTGTTTGTGTGAAAAGTGGAATATGAGCGCGACAGCGAGCAAAGAAATGTGAATAAAAAAGCAAAGCTCAGCTCACCAGTTTGGCAGTTTTTCAGATTTTTTCAGTCGGACCGTACTCGGATCAATGTCGTCTGCAAATATTTTTGTATATAAGTGTTTTTCATGGCTGTGTTGCCATTTCTGAGGAAGGTTAATTTTGAAATAAATAAATGTTCAAATAATGTTGAAATAAAATGTTTAAATGTAGCATATTTTTCTACTAGTCCTTATTTTAAATCGGTCAAAAAAGAATTCAATAATTATCGATATCGACCGATATGAAGTACTTATATCGTGATACAGTTTTTAGCCATATCGCCCACCCCTACTGCAAGCTCTTCTAACGGGTCTCATTGGTCAACGTAAAGTTATTAAGGAGTGTCTTTCCATTTAAACATGGCAGCATTTTATCTGCTCCAAGTACAACTATTTGACTACTTTGCAAAGCTCCAGACATCCACCTCCTTTCCAAATGAATTACACACAGAAAAAAAAATTCTATATCTATATCACTACTAGCAAACCAAATATAGATGTTTGCTGTGGTTATCTTGAAATACAGCTTTAGTTTCTTCTTCCTTTCACAGTGTTGAAATAAGAAGAATTATCTGTCCTTCTGTCCCATTTATCAGCCGTTTGTCATTTCACGCATTGCATAGATTCAATCTGCTGTGCTGACGACATGCAAGCTTGCTAAAAGCAGCAGCAGCTGCCACTCTGTTAAAATGCTTACAAAGCTGCTCAAGTTTTTCCTTTCGTGGTGCCAGAAAACATCAAACACAAAAATCTCACTCGGTTTCATGAAGTCACCCTGAAACCTTACCTTAATGGAAAGAGCATAGAGGTGGTTGAGCATGACGTGGTTGGGTTCTGGGAGCAGTGCGGGGTCACACTGGAACAATCAGAAAGAAAACAAACTGCATTTCAGATCAATTCTTTGCAGATGCATTTTTTATGAAATGCTGGCAGGGGATACTGGGAATAAGCCTGAGTCAATCGTATTACACCTACTTACAGAAATTCCTGTGTCTTTGTTAAGGATGACCTGTAGGAGGTGAGGTGGAAGTATGGGTGGAGATTTGAACTTTTCTTCCTGTTTAGGGACATAAGCGTCCTGATGATATGGACCGGGAGGAGAGCTGGAGAGGTCTGATGAAGGAAAGGCAGAACAGTATGACTACAACATAAAACAACTTTTAAACGCATACTGTAGATAATAATACAAATACTTGCGTCTGTTTAAAAATCCAGAGCAAAAAAAAAATCCTGCTTTCCAGAACAAGAGCCTGGATCGGTGAATGTAAACAGAGCACAAAAAAACAGCGATTTATCAGCACTCACCTGACATGTCGGAGCATTTCTGCGAATCCACCATCAGCGCATCAAAAACCTCAAAGTCAGTCTTCTTCACCTGGATGACATTGTTGACTGTGCCTAGCTGGCTGGTTACAACAGGCTGTTAGGAAACACAGCACAACAAAACTCACAAAAAAAGTCTAAACCAGAAAGACATAATCATCATCTGCACACCAGCAGGCCGCTGTTTGCTTTAAAAAGCACTGCGATGCGAAACGAATCACTCAAGCTTCAACACACAAATTTACCACATGTGTGATTAAATATTTGACACAAAGCTGTTTGTTATTAAAGCTTGATAACAGACGAGGTCACTCGGATAAATGCTTGCAGCCAGAAATGAAAACAACCTACACAAGTGGTCTTGATATAACCTACACCCTCACAAGTGATTATTCACAAAGTAATGTTAATATTACTGCAACAACGAATATGCGCTTTTGTCTGCCCAGACCTTACAGTGATGGCAGAGCTGTGAAGCCTTTAAAAACTGAAGTCTGCTGTGGATTGTGGAATTTATATTGAGTTCTAGGCGAGTGAAGGAAAAAAGCTTGTTTGACAACAGGTCCGCTTGCTTACCTCAGCTGGGTCGTGGGTCCACTGGCCGTCCACATAAAATTTGTACTGGTGCTCCCCCTCGGGCAGGTCAACAATTGCCACAAATGTGTTCTGACTTTGACAGATCACGAAACAAAACACACAGGTGAGGGAACAGTGCACTTCTTTCTCATCACGTGTAACAATAATGTGTAGATTTGCCTTCCTGACATGTTCTACCGCTCTCATGTTCATACAGGCAGACCGCAGTAGAAGTATATTAACTCTCTAGTTTAAAGGACAAATGATAAACCTTTTCCAGTGAAGAATTCAAGGTCTATCTATAACACAAATATTATTTTATTAGGTTTAGAACATGCTCTCACCTTCTAATGAGAGGAATCTTGTTGGCCCAGTTGTTGAAAGATCCAGAAAGGTACACCTCCTTTCCATCTCCTTTCCAGCGAAAGACTGTTGGTCGTTCCAGAGTTAGCGCTTTGTCATCTGATTCTAAATCCTGCCGCCACGCGAGGAACTCCTCTTTCTCTAAAGGTGCCTGAAATATAACCAAGGAAAGACCATAGTTTATTTACAATGACTGGAGTTTCAAGAAATCTACAGGGCCCAAAGAGAGCGGGGAATTTTACCTTAATGTCTTCTCCGTGAAAAATATCAGCATCCTCTGGGCTATCCATTAGAATTTTTGGCCTCTCGCCCTCTTTGATACCTCGACTGTCCCTCCGCTGAGCCTTCTCCCCCTGGCCCATTGCAGCCCTCTCGCTGCTTGTATTCCCCATGGCTTTATCTTTGAGTAGGCTGATACAAGGTCACTGCAAGTAGAGTTGAGTCAGCTGTGTAAAGAAAGCTGTAAACTCAGAAGAGACTGCATAACACCTTACAGGTTTATTTATAACTGCTGCACGCTTACTGCTAAAAATGTTGCTTTTTAGGCCTGCATCTGTCAAAGAGACATTTTTAGGTACTGAAACTATTTATAGCGGCTTCTGAAGTAGAGCAGGCCGAATCATGTGGGCAGACTACAACTTTTGCATTTCTCAGTGCATCACATTGAAGAGTTAAAGAGCTTCTTTACTGACTGTACAGCAATTCCTGAACATGGGAAGTGAATAACAGTCTTCTTTTTTTCAGTGTCCACCTGAATACCTTCACTGTCAGTTCAATTTTTTTCTGTGAATACACCATTCCCTCTGGGGTGCTTTATTATAAAACAACAGGCTGATAGGATGGAACACATGACTATACATACATACAGCACTATAACTGCTGTTCTATGAATTTTCATTCATTGAATAATGGCATAAAAATGCACTTAGACACTAGAAACGTTCTTTCAAGATAAAAGTCTCCCAATCAAACATACCAACCTGTATTTTTTTTTTTTGCTGTTAGTTTTTTTAACTTATAGAATAACACCATGGTATCTGCAATGCAGTGTAGATTTTAAAACTGAACCTGCACTGCCTGCTGAGTAAGTAAGCACAAGAACAGGCAGCATAACCTTGTCAAAAGAACAGCAGATATAGCCTTTACAGTAATGGATTACCTATTACTGTTTATATACCTCTTTCGTGGAAAAGGACCTCTTACTGTTATACAGTGAAATAAAACTTTATTTGAAATATTGCCAGAAGTGACACTGAGTTGACCTTATTGATTTACTGTTAGAATATGTGATCATTATTGCATGTGTTAACTTTAACAAATGTACTCACTTTACTTTAGGAAAAGTATGAATTCGAATTACGAAATATAGAATGGGAAAGTAGCTCAATACTGTAGGGTTTCATGTGCAACATGATAATATTTTCATATCAGCTTCTGACTATAAAAATCAAGCTAACCTCTATCTGAGCGTCTTTACCTTACAATAACTTGGCTGGTGAAGTAGCACTGCATTGCTAATGATATGGTTAGAGCACTTTGCCTTTCAGGATCGTGGTCAAAATTTGAGCAAAAAAATTGTTCAAAGTATCACTTGTAATATGGTGATGTTTATGAGAAGACGACGTGAAACAGGTGTGTAATGCGCAGCGTATTTTGCTGTAATCAACGCTATGTTGACATTTTAGCGTCAAAAGCTGCGGTTATGTTAGCTCATCTTAACGCCTAAGCTCCATTACCAGCTCCAGCGATATTACGCTTGTAATAAATTAACGTCAGGTTGTTTATTTTACGATAAATGTACCTGAGAAGCTATGACAGATACTGCTACTAAATATGAGGCTAGATAACAGCTAGCCTCGTGTAGCCTAAACCTGCTACCTGCTTCGACTTCAAAGTGATACCAACTAAAAGATGCAAACAGCGATAAGAACTGTAGGCCCTTTTTTTCTCTTTTTTGTACCTGAGAAACGTTTGCCTTCTTGGGTATCGACGTCGACCTGTCAGCTCCCTTCCATCCCACACGAAAACAAAAACATTTGGTCCTGCTAGCGGAACAAGGTCCGGTGTGCGCATGCGCACATTATCAAACGGCAAAATATTTAACGCGGCTCGTGACCTTGTGGAAATCTGTAAACATAACCCGTCACTGCTGCCTTGACTAAATGTCTCATAAATTACTCATAATCATAGTAATTTTTTTCGTTTAATGTTTGACGATTATACTCTCTTGCGGATTTATCTCTCTATAGTGAGAGATGCAATGTCACGTACTCAACACTAGATGGAAGAGTGGGTCAAGTAGCCTGAAATGTGGATCAATACAATGAATTCACAATGGAGCTCTGTTCAATGACCTAATAGAAGGGTGAGATTTTTTTTCTTTAAATGTAGTTTACTGTCATTCTTGTGCAACAAGAATAAAATACATATGGCAATATTTGAAATCCACAGATAAATATAGACTCTTCTTGAAGCTCTGCAGATCATCTGCCTCCATCTCACACTATCCTTAGTATCCTCCTCTGTCACACCAACTCTCTGCATGTCCTCCTCCACTACATTCATGAATCTATCTGTGTTCTTCCTCTTGTCCTCCTGCCTGGCAGCCCCATATTCAACATTATCTTCTGCACATGTTCAAACCATCAAGACCCTCTGACTTTGGTCCAAACTACAGCCTCAACCTGAGATATTCCTCTGATATAATCATTTCTAATCCTGTCCATCCTCGTCACTTCCAGTTTAAATCTTAGCATCTTCAACTCTACCACCTCCAGCTCGGCCTCATGTCCTTTTGTTAGTGCCACCGTCTCCAAACCATACATCATAACAGGTCGAGATAAATATAGATGCAGAAACTGAAAGAATATTGCAGTAGGTCTACATGTAATAGGCCTATATTGTGTTCTTTGTTCTCAATGCTATACTCCCAATTAGGCTACTGATCTCTTGCAGCCAGCCTTTAGGCTAAATTTAGCCAATGGGTAAAACAACAAAAACACAGCAGCTTTACCCTCTCCTTAATATTTGTTATGTATTTGTTCTTTAATATAATTGCCTTTAACACATTTCACAAATGTAATCTACGTCCAGCAGTGACAATTTCTAATATGGTCACCTAAATAATTGTTTGAATTCAAAGTCATGCTTTGGTGATGACTAAAATATCAACACCCTGCAGAGATAAAGCGATACAGACAAAGCAGCGAGTCACCAGCCCTTGTGAGGCAGTCCAATCTAAGTACTGGACAGTGTTAAAACTCATTAAGCTGCTGTGGTGGCAAGCACCCCAGGGAAAGTGACGGTGCAATTAATAACATCAAAAAATATTCAGATTTAACAGATTGTCAGTATTTGTGACACGAGCGGATGTTTTTTAGCTGCATATTTTTATGTTCTGTTACTCGTGCGATACAATTGGAGCATTTAACAACACTTACAGTTCTTTTCTGTCATCAGTCTTCTCTCGCTGCCTTTTATCCTTTTACCTCATGGGGTACATTTCTGTTGTAGTGTCCTCTGTTAGCAGAGTCACACACAAAACTGCAGCAACAGCTAAGAAAAAATGTAAAAAAAAAATCCTTTAATGTTTGTTTGCCCCCCTCACCAACATTCCCTAACTACACCAACTCTTTTTCTCAAAGTTTGACACAGATTTAAAAGAGTTAACGATGTCAACCCCCAACAGTACGACAGCATCCTCCAGACACAGGAGGCAGGGACAGCTGCGCAGCCTTTTGGCACATAATGAGGAGCTAAGTTTTTTATTTTATTTGATTTATTTATTTTAGAATCCAGTAGAGATTTTTGAACTTAAGGGAGTTAGGATTTCAGTGGAACTTTTTTTTTTAAATACAGGGATTTAAATTTTCATAAAGCCCCCTTATTTTACAAAAAAAACGGCACCAAAAAAATAA
>VOQJ01033972.1:2375-16965 GCA_015052665.1 Apistogramma diplotaenia | reverse complement strand
AAGATGTTTCCCCAGCAACCAATTATTTCACACAGAAATTTTAAACGTAATGGATGATTATTTTAAGAATCAGAGTACAGTTTAGAGGTATAGTCCCGTTTGAGTCACATGTAGCATAAGGTGTGACATGAAGACAGGTGATACAAGCATGGTGGGAAGTGCAAAACGTAGATTAAAACCACAGACTATATGATTTAACCACTTTTTTCATATCTGATTAGCAATCATCGCTGTAATAATGATCATATCCAGTAAATTATTAAATGTTTTTCACATCATTCTGCGGTAGCAGGAGATAGCCATTAAAATATATCAAAATAAAATATCATTTTCCTTATTATAGGAAAAAGATGAGTACACTACTTCTGGCTCAAGCTCTGCAATCAATATTTATGGTAATGGTCACTATTTTATTCTCAAAAATATTGTTTTCAGCATTACTCTGAATTTTGACCACTGACACATGATAAAAGCCTCCAAAAGCAGATAGGATGCAGTAATTTCATTTCAGTTTGACCATTACTAATATTGTAATTACTGGAATACTGACCTAACACCCAAGTACAGTAGCAGTACAGTAAGCTTGGAAATCCATTACTATATTGTCAAGAAATTAATTGATGTACAACGCTGCATCCAAGACAGCTAAGTACACACACTGAAATAACACAGGTATATTTGGAGTGACAGCTAACGAAGGTAAAAGCTGAGTCAGTATCATTACAGTGGTTTCAAAGGGAGGTTCTCCACTGCCTTTCCACAGCAGGATATATGGTTAATGTATGAACAACTATGTGCACCATGCCTCGCTGTGTTGCTCCACGGACTGCTGGTTCAAATGGAAGAGTATGCAATATTAATGAATATGTAAGTGCACACTGACCCACGTGTCTTTTCTCAGCGGGAGGGAGGAGGAGAAAATGGTAGTATTTTACTAACGTAATTGGACCCCTCGCTTACCTGTTAGATCTTTTTTCATGCACCTGCTTGTAGAATGAAACATTAATAAATAAATAAAAGTCTTTCCCATTTGTATTTTCAGCCAGTCCTGTCTTCTGAATTTTTTTGTTTGAATTTATCTGAAAATCTGATACCTTGCGCATTTTGAGCTTGGCATTAAGAGCTCATTGTTATACTTTTACATAAGTGCCCGTCTAAACGAAGGCAAAACTGCAGAGGCAACGCCAAGCTCGGAGGCTTTTAAAAAAGAAGAATAAGACTGGGGAAACAAACAGTAATGGCCTCAGTACCTTTTTCAGAATAGATAATGGTCTCTGTGGAGCAGTCTGCCAGTATTAGCAGTCCATTCACAGTCCAGTTGCATTCTTAATAGCATTCCCATGGATTTAGAGTTGGACTTTAGGAGCACTGCAATCAGTGTCTTTTCAGGACTGAATTACTTTCTCTTGCGAGTGAGAATGGTTGACCTGATGGCACCCGATTGGTCTGCGTGAGTGATCAGTAATCCCACCTTCCTCTTCATATACTTTCACTTGCTCTGGTTTGGAGGCGAAGATATTTCACCGGTGCAACAGCGCCAGTTAAAGCAATAATTTCACAAATCATCCCTTTGATTACACCTTTCACCCTGAGCTATATGGAAGGTGGACAAAACATGGAAGTCATCACTCGTTTCTGAAAGCAGTACTGCACTGTTATGTTTTAACAGCAAAAGCCAGTTTGCTAAATTATATGTTCTAAGTGGTTTAGAAAATGTTCTAGACTTGCTCTCAGGGCCTTTAGAGATGCTTCCCCTATTTTTATGCATGCAACAAAAGGAAGACTTTTAAGCAACAAAGCCACAGGCCAAGTGAGTATTTCAGAATATCAGCGTCACTTTCAGAATCTGTAGTTTCGTGCGTTTGAGCTCGCTGAAAATATTCAGTTCATATGTTTTGGCTGAAAGAGTACTGAAAGACTGCAAACGCCATGGGATTTTGTTGAGGCTGCAGCTGTGCAGCAAACTAATGTTTGCTGAGCTGTTAAAGAAACTGTTTGGCCTTTCTGGGAAACATGTGATGATACTAAGATGGCAATAGCTAAAGGCATAATTTACCAGCTACCTCCTTTAAAGTTCACAAATCATATCAAATCTCTTCCAGTGGCGACTTCAGAATGCCACAGTTCCCAAGTAAAAAGAAGGCAGCAATGTAACCAAATGTAAAAGCATGTTTCTCTATGGGTTAAATAAGCTAAATATAAAAGCTTTACAACCATATGGATCTTAGTGAATATATAAATATTATTATTATTTATAGAGCCCTTTAAAATCACCCACAGGGTCCAAAGTGCTGTCAGGTTGTGATGCAACAGCACATTTCCCTTTGCATTACCATTCATTCAGCATGTTTTGTGTTTCACCATTATTCTCAATTATATCTCTTCTTACGTCTTTCTGGATGCGAGAGTCTCAGTCTAATTCAGGTCTGTTAATCTTACACTGTTGCAATATTTCATTCCAAACACACCTGTTTCCTTCTGTTTCCTCCAGTTTCCTCATAAATTAATCATAAATTAATATGTTTTTTTATCTACATAGCCTACAGCACACATTCTTCCTCTGCAGGATCTCACTGCGTCAGGCAGCCAGCGCCTTTGTATTTCAGATTCGTGGAAAGCCCTTATTCCAACATGGTACTTATCCCTAATCACTGTGCTGTATGATATTTAATGCAAGGCATCCTTTTCAGCCATTGTATGCCCTCTTTGACAGTATGCATTGACATGAAAGAAGCTGAATATATTACTGAACGCTGAAGGACAGGTCAGACAATGAAAGGGAATAAGGCTAAGTGGACACTGCAATCTTTTCATTTAGTTCTTAACACAATATCACTGATTACACAGCATTTGTATTACTATCCCAAGATTGTTAAGCATACAAAAGAGGTCAATTAGAGTATTTCAAGGTAACCCCGTATATCATATAAGACATCGATGAGGCTCAGAGTGATTCCACTAAACCTAATATCAACAAATATCAAATATTCACAAAAAAAATTATTTTCCCTCCACTGCATTCAATTCACCATTTACAAAAAAATCCTTGCATTTAGCAGTCATCCTATTATAGCATTTAAAGTGGTGTCTTTCAGCACAACACTTGCATAAGTGGCTATCAAATATTCATGCACAATCAAGTATGCAAACATTATCCTTTTCAACAGGAAGCATTAAAGATATTGGAGCTTTGTCCTTTAATGCAATAAGCTAACTTTGCAAGTGACAAAACTAGGGTTACCAGCTAAGAAGTTGAAGTGTATTTTATTTATTCATGTATTTATTTATTTATTGTGCACTGGAAAAATTCATGCAGATTGTGGATATTGTGGAAATTGAACAGCTGACTTTTTCTAAATGGTTTGATTCCAACAAGGTATCTCTTTACCTTGGAAAGCAGAATTTATAACATTAGAAAACTGCACATTAAATAACCACAAAAATGCAAAATAAATGAAGTCATCTGGAGGGACACCAAGGCGTTCACAGGCCAGCTGAGAGGTATAATCTCACCAGCGTGTCCTGGGTCTGCCCCGGGGGCCGCCTCCCAGTAGTACATGCCCCAACACTTCACCCATGCGGCGCCCAGGAGGCATCCTGATCAGATGCCTGAACCACCTTCACTGGCTCCTTTCGATGTGGAGGAGCAGCCCTTTAGCGCCTCCCGAATGGCTGCACTTCTCTAAGGGAGAGGCCAGCCACCCCAAAGAGGAAGCTCAATTCGGTCGCTTGTATTCATGATCTCATTCTTTCAGTCACTCCCTAGACCTCATGACCAGGGACGAAGATCAACCAGTATATCGATATCTTTGCTTTTACGCTCAGCTACTTCTTCATCATGACCGACCGGTGCAGCTACCGCATCACTGCAGACGCAGCACCAATCCGTCTGTCGATCTCCTGTTCCCTTCTCCCATCAGTCGTGAATAAGACCCTGAGATACTTGACCTCCTCCACCTGGGGCAGCAACTCATCCCTGAGCCAGAGTGGGCACTCCATCCTTTTGATAAAAAATTAAACTGGAAATTGCACATTAATTATGTTGAATCCAAAATGTCAAAGTTGATTGAAGGTAAAGAGCTGCTATGCCAGAAATGTAGTTCCATACATTACTTGCTGCATAGAAATGTGGTGAAACACAAGCCAAACGTCAACTCAATCTTTTTACTACAAAAAAAAGACCCCAAGCTGGAGTTAACTTGAATGCTGTATTATTTCTCATTTTCTTCTTTTGTTATGATTTCTGAAATTTAAAGCTGTTGTTCGTTTCTTTATGTGTATCACGGGGTAGGTGTTATATAAGCTTTAGCTTCAGCCTACACCTTTGCTATGTAAATGAACTGAATAAAGATAAAATGCAAATTTTGAAATCAAAACTCAAAATCAGAAACCTCATTTGTCAAATAATTGAAATTTCTCAGTGTCAACATCAGTGTAAGTTGCCCTCTGCCTACTGAAGGAAATTGGAAAGCTTGGCAGATTCGGCACATCATTCATCATTGCAGCTTTTCTCTCCTCAGCTGTCGTCTCCTACGTTGTTTTGATTATAATACACTTTTAGACCATTATGTTTATTCATGTCTGAGTCTTTGTCCTTTTTAATTCAGCCCACATCTCTGAATAAAAAGCAAAAACAGCGAGGGCCAGAGATACAGTACAGAGGTCAATCTTGCTCAGTGCCTCCAAAGAGTGTGAAGTTGCCTTACTTTTGGAATTTGGAAGTCACGTTGTCTAAAAATTTATAGAAAGATTATAACTGAAGGGGTTTGGGATCAGTCAGAGTGAACGGTCTAGATGAAATTCGGCTTTGCTCAATGTGAGCACGCTCATGCATCATTTTGAGCCTGATCCGATTAACTGGGAGATAACTCAGCCTCGTATCTGAACACAAAGTGGATTAAAGAAGGAAGGATGGAAAAATGCTATAAAACTGCCTCCAAATATGTTGAACACATTTATTTTGTTTTATTTCCATGCGTTATAACTTTTGTCCACTGTAAAAAGTGCATTTCTCTTTCACTCAGAAATCTGTGCTGTGTACCGACTGCTGTCACGTTTAGCCTCAACAAGGTGTAGGCTGGTAAAACCTGGTGATGCCAGTACCAACACCGTTGCTAGGTAACTGATTAGTGTGACAGCTGATTAGTCCATTTCAAAAGCTGCAGCGCAATCCTTGTCTTCTTTCAACAAACACCATGCTAATCTATGCTGTGGCTACAGAGATCTGGCTGCCACCATGCAGTTAAAACTCTCCAGAACCTTCGCTCTTTGTTTTAGCTTTGTGGCTATTTGGGGTCAAGTTTGGGACAAATGTCACCGTTGGTGTTGTGTAATACTCAATTCAGTTTCTTCTGAGGATTCGTTGAGTTCACTGACATTTCTTTTATAATCTTATTCTACAGTAACTGTCGGTACTTGGAATATTCTGTTATTTAGTAAAAGAAAACAAAACACACTAAAATGAATCTTTTTTTAAACTACAGGAATAACAAAATGGCCTAGTTTAAGGTGACAAACACATAGTGCATACTAGTCACACTACATGAGTGCAAATCTTTTATTTAAGCTCTACAGGAAATGTCTAAGGCTTTATAGCATGCTGTCTAGTTACAGTTCAAAACTAAAATGCAGCGTGGTGCATGCTCTTGCTTTTCTAACCAGCCTGATACCCTCGGCATTTGGTGACATTAATACAAGAATGCAGTAACAGCTACACATACATCCATTTGGAGGGTGGGAGTGCATTCGCTTGTTTGCACTGATGATGTCATTAATATCCTCCAGTTGGGACAGTGTTCTCATAATAAACTGGCCTCAAATCAGGTCAGGTGAAGGCACTGCACTACTGCACGTAACATATCTTGCAAGTAAAGTACATTTGAAATTTGCCATGAAGCAGATACTGTAGCTCAGAAACAACAAATCGAAGGAGTGATGATGCCATTGATTTTGTTTCCATGTCTCCCTGCACCCACACTTCAAGTTCTAAAGGAGATAAATAATATTATTTTGTAATAATGAGTGACTGTTACTCATTTGGCTAGAACAGTTCTAGATAAAGTACAATCTTCCTAATATATGTAACACGAACCACAAAAGATTTTAATATGATTAAACTATGTGTCCAGCTCATATATCAGAGCGAAATGCAATATTTGTATGGGGGACACTAAGATGGTTAATTGGTCAGCTGAGCAGTTGGAGGTATACAGCTAAGAGACACTGTCCATGTCCACAGAATCCACCCTTGCTGCATGAGTGATCAAATTAAATGCCCAAACAATTGGATCAAGACTTTCTTGAACTTCCTGCTCGTGCACTTGTTTCACTCAAAGCTCAAGCTGTGTGTATATATATATATACACATATATATATACACACATATATATATTTATTTATTTATTTAATTGTGAATAATGAACGCATGCCATTGCTCTCAATTGAGTATCTGTCCCCTTCAGGACTGCTCTTAATGTCTCTTCTCTGGAGTAGCTTATCCTGCACTCATACGCTCCTGTGCGATATGATGGAAGTGGTAATTGGATTTCCGTCCTCGAACTGAAATCCGATAGTGTTGCCAAATGCTAATCTCTTATCTACCTGTCCATCACTGCAGAACAGTATGACAAAGCAGAGATGTAGAATGCAGACTAATCTGGTAGCTGCGCTACTTCTGGAGCACAGTAGCTTTTTGTTACATTGTCAAGCTCTTTCAGTGGCGTGTAGCTTACCTTCTGCCTGAGTACAATTGGTATGATTTTAGACAGATGCTGCCTGCCAACTGATGCTGTTCCCCCCCCCCAAAAAATGAAGATTTTAACCAAAACCACTGTTTTCTCTTCATCATCAAACTGGATCAGAAGATTTGCTTTGACAGATTGAGCATTGTTTACTTTGAGGTTGAGCAAATTAGCCACCATGTGTTACACAATCTCAGTTTTTTTTCCTAATTTAATTTAAAATGTGCATAAACATGCTCATTTCCTCAATTCTTGAGGTTGTTTAATGAGTTGGAAATGTTTTCTTTTCCTCAGACAATTCGACGTCTTCACATGGCAATGTAGATTTATTACAGAGCTGACATTGCCCCATTATTCAGCATCACTCCCCAGAGCTGACATAGTGGATTTGGCACCAAGGCATTATGGACCTCAAGGATCCATTAAGACTGAAAGAAGGGAGGGCCAAACACAACATCTGACAGCTTGAGCTTTTGAATTTAATTAAATGTGTCACAGGTTTCTGCCTATTTATGGCCTCAACGGAGTAACAGGACAGTATGAAACTCCTGCAAGCACAGCAAGAGAATTTTACTCATTTGTCTCCCACTGTGATGAGAGAGCTGCATATTTTGTGCAACCATTTGAAGATATGGCTTTAACAAGACGCTAGACCTGTAACGTCGACGGTTGGTGAGAAGATAAGGAAGATGTTGAATGACTTCTGGCTGCCAATTCCAAATAACAAGGCTAAAAAAAAATGTTTGAGTATGAAAAATACTGTCTAGCAGGTACTTAAGTCTAATAATTATGATTAAAAACAACCAGAATCCATGGTGCCAATTGAGTTGCTCTGGCAATAATAAATTGCAGGTAGAATTTATGGACGCATATTAAATTTGTCTGAGCATTTGCAATGAAATGACCTTTATTTTCTGACAGCACTAATCTGTCTATGCTGAAAAAGTACACATTATGCAATTAGATCCAAGGGCAGCACAAGTATTAGCTTCCTTTAAACCACTGAGGCAGACAGCTGAATAACATATCAGAGGACTGATAATCATTCATGTCTTGTTTTGTATTGTGAGAACTGCTAAGTAGTGCCATTTGATTGTGAAATGAGTCGTGCTTTATCTATTTTTGTTGCATTAAGGTTGCAGATCAAAGTTAAGACATGAGTAGATAAAGTTTCCCTCGGGATGTCAGTCATGCTTACACAGTCTATAAGCAGTGATGAATAACTTAACGGGACTAAATTTTGGTTTGAATGCATTTGGTCACTTAAGACTGCATTGCACGCACTGTGCATGGTTCATAATCTTTCAGTACCACGTATTGACAAAGCAAGGCCAGATGTATGCGTGTGGATGTTCGCTGACACCCATATATGATAACCCAGCAATCTCCTGTCGCTGCCTCTGTTCTTTGGATTTCCCAGAGATTTTGAATCCATGGCTGCAGGGATTTGCTCCCATTCATCCTCAACCCCATTAGCTGAGTGGGTCAGACACTGATGTTGGGTGATAACGCCTTGCTTAGTCTGTTCTAATTCACTCCAAAAGTGGTTGAGGTAAAGGCTCTTTCGTACCATTTTCTTTATGGACCGTTGTGCGTAGACATTGTTATGTTGCGACAGGAAATGGCCTTCCTTAAAAGTTTGCTAGAAATATACAGTAGGACTGCAACGTTATTTGAAATATAAACATGCGGTGCGTCATTAAATATGAAGGTGGAGTTTAGATTTATTTACAATAGGCCTGATTCATGCAGGTGTTTATAGCCCGCCTTCCTGTGTCAAAAGGTAAAACAAGATTTGCATCAGCCATCAAAAGCTAATATATGAATATTGTTTGTCTTTTTAAATTACCAAGACCCTAAAAACAGTATGATTCATGTCAAGGTTTATCCTGATATAACCTCAACCCTTATGAATATGCTTCATTTTCAGGGGCAAGATTTACAATAATAATAATAATAATTTATAATATCCAGCTGAAGTCCAAATTCTGCTGACCCATCCTTTTTGAGCAGGCTTTGGGCTGTAGGTAAACAGTCCACATGAAAAGGAGTTGCCTAAATTGCTGTTTATCTTCCTAATGACCAATTATTTGTATTTTCTTCTTTTATTTATTAGATATTCCTGAAGTGTTTCAATAACAGAGGAAGGAGTCACTGTGCTAAATTAGATTACAGACCCACATTACACTTAGAATTGTATTGTTTCTTGTGTTACAGAGGTTCTTCGGTTATCAGCACCCTGGACAGATAAAAAGATCAAAAAATGCCAAGTGTGCCTTGTTCTTCCTAATCGGCTGATTTCGGTTGGAGTGCAGGGAGGAGGACACTGGCGATATGGTTTTTGATTCTTATTGCGCAAGACAAGAGTAAAGTGTAAACTGTGTCCAAGACAGAAAGAACGACATGCTGTTAACATAACATCAGCTCTTTGCAAGCATCTGCAAAGACAGCATGCTAACACAAGAACCCAGAGTGTAGGCCGACTAAATCGCAGCAGCCGCAGCCTGATCGTCAGCACATGATAAAGGCCAAGATGAGCAGTGATGTAACGAGTATTATAATGAATTACTGTCTCCAATGAGGAATTAATTTGTCTTGCATCACTTTTAAGGAAAGAAACGAGTAATGTGTAGTTACTTTTTATAAGGAACGACCCCAACACTGCTAGTTACACTGCTTAGTTTCCAGGAAAATCTGGAACTAAGCCAGCAGACTCGCCCAGGGCTTGCCAGATACATCCTGGTAAAAGGAAAAGACTATAAGCAAGTGCTCCTTATATGCATATTTTACTGATGGTAAATAATGTTGCTGCACTGAATAAAAACAATGGCTGCCTATTTCTCTGTCTGTTAGACATTTGTAAAAATGTCTGTAAAAAAATAGTAAAAACTAAATGTTAGAGCCCTTTAGAAATAAAGGAGAGAATCACACATATTATATTAATTGTGATTGTATAATTTATTTTGTGAATTGTTACCAGTAGTTTCCACTCGTGCTCCCGAGGACTGCTGAGAAAGGTGCTGCCAGGGTTAATTAAACATACAGGAAGTGACAGAAACTAAAAAAACAACTTAATCCACCAGAGAGTACAGACTTCTAATTTCAGATAACTGAAGAACAGGAAGTTTTTTAGAAGTCTCTCTGTGTTGTTTAGTTTTTGTACCATATGAAGGTTCGTTTCTGTGCACTTCAAGGGAGGCAGTAATGAAAGGAAAAGCCATTAACTATGCACATTAGAAGCAGCTCCGTACCTCTCTCACTAGCAGACCATCATCCTGATCAGAAATAGATAATATCTGGAGTACAAATGACAGTCCATAATTCCATGGCATCGGCCCAAAAGAGCATTTTAGCACAGTTTAATATTTTATAGGACTGTAATGACAACATTGCATTTGAGATCCAGCTGATGGAAGAGGATCAAAACAAGACAGAATGTGATCAGCAAGGTGTCACGAACACCAAGGAAACAATAACAACAGTCATTGCTGGACTCGATAGATGTTTTTGGAGGTTTGAGGGTAAAATAAGCTGTCTTTGGTAAATAATGACCTGAAGTCACAAAGGGCACAGAAAGCAACGACTCATCAGTCAAAATATTCATCTAACATCACATCATCCTTTTGCTTCTTAATTTGAATGCAGTTTATTCATTCAAGTTATTCAAGTGCCTCTGGGCACCGAGCACACTTTACTGACTGCATGCTAAGTCATAATTCTGTGCCTAGTAAGTAATTATAATAGGCAAATAAGATTGTAATAGTGTTCTTGAATGGACAAAGAAGGAGGCTCTGACAAACTCATTTAGGAAAATTGATGCAAAACAGACAGCTGCAGGCAAAACGCAGCGTCACAATGATCTAATTACTTTCTTCCGCACATCCTCCACAATTACAGTACAGCTGCTAGCCCAAATCACTGGGTATGTTAATAGGTAAAACATCTCATGATGCAATTCCTCTAACAAACAAGTCACTGATGGAGTAGCCTGGTTAATTAGACAAACGGGGGAGTCCTAAGATGTTTATTAGAGTCTGTTGGGTAGTTATTTTTGAGATGTTATTAGCTGCCATTCAAGGTAAATTTCTTTGTTAAAATACAAAATGTGGAAAAACATGGCGTGCCACCACAAGAAATGTTTTCCCATCTTTGAGGGTAGAGAATGGTTATCAAGATAGTATAAAAAACGACATATCTAGGTAAACCAACACTAAAAATAAATATTTAAACATAGAAAGTCATATAAATAATTCAGTGGCACATAAATTCTAAATAATTGCACACAGGTCGTCCCCTGGCTTGTTACAATGGTTTGCCCCAGAGGCTATTGAAGAGATCATGGTCTTTCCTCACGCTTTTGCCCCGCAGACTCAATCAAGAAGGGGCAAGTACTGCATTTATAAGTATAAATGTAATAAATGTATTTCTCCACAGATATGATAACCTGCTTTCTCTACAAATGTTAACTGAAAAGCGCTTGAAAACTAAATAGTGCTTGAAAAATAATGTAAAGTGTAAATGTTGATTTAGCTTGCAATAGTCATTCATGAAAGAATAAATAAAACTGGCCCATGCAGAGCTCTGACTTCTGCCCCATCCAACATATCTTGGATAAATTGGGACACCAGCTGTGAACTCCACCTCCCAACACCGGTTGCTATGTTCTGTGGAGGAGCAAATCCCTGCACCTACATTCTAAAATCTCATTAAAGCCAGTTTTTAAAAAATGGAGGAGCTTTTCTAGAGGTGACTACAGATTTAGAAAATGAATGTTTAATATTAACATATCAGTCATCGAAATAAATTGACAACAGAGGGCTGGAGCCTCTGTGCAAGTAAAAATGTGAAGACTAAAATAATATTCTACTAGAAGAAAAAGATATTAAAGAGATAATTCTCAGATTGACTTGTAAGCACTCAGAAGGACTTCAGATGCTTTTGCAGCAGTCTTTTGGGTCTCGATGTGCATGGCTTTTAAGGCTATTTGATCTATTTTAAGCTTAAATCTTGCCAAAATGTCAGATGACTAAATAGATCTTCATAGTGACACTTAAAATACTTTACTGTCCTCAAGCAAAGGAAAAAAAAGAAATAATGACACCTTGTCATTATACAAAAACATCTTTGGCGCCACATCAAAACATCAGTCGTGATGCTTTCAGGTACTTCAGCGAGAAAGGCGTGCTTAGCTCGCATGCATAATTGAGTCACTGGGCTAGATGAAAGACGGATATGCTGTTGTGTACAATGAGAAGCCGGAAAATAAAGATTGTCTTTGGCTGAGCCCTAATGTGAAAGGAAATGGACTGCCACTTATCGCGTAGGCACTGTTATGGATGTCTTGTTTCTCGCGCTGCGCCTCTCTCGCTGTTGCCGGTGTGGATTCGTGATGGTCAAAAGTTTAAGAGGGTGGATTTCTCAAAAGGATTGTGTATGAAGTCATACGCTGGAGGGAAGGGAAGGCCTTACCTGAGACTGAATCCACATTTAAGTCATTTTGCCTTCTGACCTGGATGACTCAGTTTGAATATGAAAAAGAAAACATCAGTTTGTGTGAACTCCTGCATACTCCCATTAAATCTATTATTTTAAAAAAAAACTGCTCATACTTCTTGCTCTTGCAATGCATTTGATGTGATTAATAGAAGTATATATATATCAGATTGAAAGCTAACAAAATAAAAGTCTACCTTTGACTGGGACATGAAATATCTTCCACAGCTTTAGACTTTAAACATCTTGACTTTAGTGTTGTGACATCAGAAAGCAAGTCTACTTTTCCGAGGTAAGAGCATGCAAGGATTGCTCATTTTTCTTAACTCCATACTGAAAAGTTTAATTTGATACTTTACCAAAACTGGTTCACAGCTGCCCAGTGTAATCTGTCATCTTCTGTGCCCACCAACTCAACGTCATCCATCTGTGTAATGCTGTAAAATGGATTATGGAGGAAAGTTAGACAGACAGCTACTTGAATAAACCTCTCAGTGGCATCAATTTGGAAAGCTATATTTCCCCATCTCATTGCCTTCTTTTTTTTCATTTTTTTATCTATATCTCTTCCTCAAATGGCAGCAGATTGTGTGCGCTACTTTGCTTGCAGATGCATGAAAAGTTATAAATTGAGCCACCTTTCATTTCTTTATATTTTGTGAGGAAAATGGGAAATAGCTCCAGGGGTTCCTTGAAATATAGACAAGCATAAATGGAAACACAGTATGTAAAACTAGAGTTTGTAGAATTCTAACAAGTGTGAAAGTCAATATTTGCTAAGACCACCTTTATTCTTCAACACAGTCTGAAGCCGAGGCAGTGAAGGTGAATGAGTTTAAATGTCTGGGGTTAACCATCCAAAACAACAGACAGTGTACAAGAGAGGTGAAGAAGATAGTGCAGGCAGGGTGGAGTGGGTGGAGATGAGTGTCAGGGGGTGATTTGTTACAGAAGGATAGCAGTACGAGTGCAAGGGAACTACTCAGACCTGCTATGATGTATGGTTTGGAGACGGTGGCACTAACAAAAAGAGAGTAGGTGGAGCTGGAGGTGGCAGAGCTGAAAATGCTGAGATTCTAATTGGGAGTGGCCAGGATAGAGGAGACTAGAAATGAGTACATCAGAGGGATAGCTCAGGCTGAGAGGCAAGGATAAGAGGAGGGATAGATATGCAAAGGATGTTGATGATGGAGCTGCCAGGCTAGAGGAGAAGAGGAAGAGGACAGAGAGGAGTCATTGATGTAGGAAAGGGGGACATGCAGAGTTGGTTTGACAGAGGAGGTACAGGGTATAGGGCAGGGAACGTCAACTGAGGTTTCCATTCGGCCCCCTGAATATTACTGCCACTGGTACATACGCCAATCAATCGTCAATACCCGTTACATACTCGTCTCTGACTAGTATGAATTACCGACAGCTTCCAACAGTAATTTCCCATTCCCCATAAAAAATTATGCACAGATAAAAATACACAGAGTACATCTGACACTTATTTAAATGCTCTCTTGTTAGTTGCTCCTTAACAACAGACTTCTTTCTCTGACACCATTTTGGTTGGACGTTTGACCCCTAATCTGAGCGAAAGCGAATTAATTCAGTTCATATTATTGCATTCCTTGCACAGACCCGACCTCTAAGTGTGGTCCACATATTTTGAATATGTTTTTTGTCAGATCTTTTTAAAGGCCAAAAGCTTATAAATCCCAACTGCGTAGCATTTTTTCTCATTCCGCAACCAGCTCTGAAGTGTGTCCAAGTTTTCTCCGATAGTTTGAGGTTATGCTGAAAAGTCTTTCATTATTCCATCCACTCTCTTCTCTGTGTCAATTCCACTGGCAGCAACAACAGAATTGCCTTCCAGCTTTCCTTCAGAAACATTTAATGTGTGCAGGTCATCAACTATAGAAATTAGATGAGCTTTCAATGGTTGATTTGGAGCAACTTTCTTCTTGGACATGATGATGTAAGTCTTACCTGAATGATATTCCATGGAGTCCTGTGCATGGTCATTATTGGGTTGATCCCGACCAACCTATTCCTGCTGTGATCTGGGTCTTCTTCGAATTAAAGGTTCAGCGGACTTACTGTGCTGTAACATTTGTGATCATCCAGCCATTTTCTTCCGCTTCTCCTTTTCAGGGTTGCGGGGAGGCCAAGATCCATCCCAGCTGTCATAGGACGAGAGACACAAAACCATTCGCGCTCACATTCACACACATTGTCATAGATCTGGGTGTTGTGTCACGGTGTGGCGCGGAGGAAGGACCCAAGAGCAAGGACACAGAACTTGATGTAACTTAAAAGGTTTATTTACAGGGGGTGAGGGGGAAAGAACCAAAACACAACTCAACCTGGCT